>JANHFR010002801.1:2950-13230 GCA_032468015.1 Mimophis mahfalensis | reverse complement strand
ACTGCCCTGTACACCGCCCTGAGTCCCTCGGGAGAAGGGCGGTATAGAAATTTAATAAATAAATAAATAAATAAAATTTATGTGCCTATGAAAGTTTTTGCATCACAATTATTGACTAAGTCTGTGATGGTGAACAGATCAAATAAAGAATTTCCAGTGTATACTTTTAAACAAGGTGTATTCCTTGATTTTGCACAGGTAAAAGGTGGAGCACATTCTATTAGAAGATGGATTCGGGGACGAAGTATTTTCTGCTCCAAGTTGCTGACCTCACGGGCAAAATCTCGCTATCTTTTTCTTGGTTATTTGGTGATGCTACATCTTCTAGTTGTCTTGTGTCTAACAGGAGTCTTATAAATGCACTGAATTTGCTGTGTGACTTATTTTGTGTGCCAATTTGAGATAATGGACTTCTCAAAAGCTACTGTAAAGCTATGCACTGGATACAGTTTATATATTTTCAGCATAAGGTGTGGGTTTCAACTTCATTAAGAAGTTTTAGATGTACATCTAGTTGTTCCAAAGTTGATTTGAGTAGCTCTGTAACAATGGAATATTATATTTGCTAAGAAAAAACATTATCAAAACACACTACTAGAAGCTGCTGCAATTGGGATGTTTAATATATTTGGGGAATATGGAATAGCTGAACACTGTCAAATCAGTTGTAAATGCTATCTTTTCTATATAAATTTATTTTAACAAAGTTGAACTATACATTTGGGGAAAACTATTCTCAACTATTGGGTTTCTTTGCTTCTTGATTATAACAAGGAGCTCATAGAGTGCAATATAGGGAGGGAAAGCTGGAATCATTATGAATTTCTCAACTTTAAATAAAATCTTAAGAACTGAACTTGTCTGTGACATATTGAATGCTTACTGTAGTTTGTGCACGAGGAGATTGGCAATAACTAATTTTTTTTCTGATAAATAGAGAAAGGGGCAGTTTTTGAAAGTGTTTGAATTTCTTGTTCTGAGTTCTTGGAATTGGATCCAAACCAATAGCTAACCATTTTATTTTTTGTTGTTTGATGAGACATAACATAAGGGAAGTTTTTGTGTTGCATAACATGAAGTTTTCCAATTCATAGTTATTTATTATTTTAGATAAAATCTAATTGCACAGCACATTAAGTGTGTGGTTGATAACATTCCAGGTTTTACCATCTAAATGTCAGCAGTCATATCAGCAATAGAGTTGGAGGAGAGACTTGGGAGAATAATAATGTTCTGTCCTTGGTAGTACTAATTTTAGAAATTAGTAATGACTAATAATTCTGACTAATAATTCTGATTATCTTTCATATTGAAAGGAAAAAGTGTCATAAGAAGCAATTTTAAGTATCATTTTAAGTATACCTTTTTGCTTTATTTGTTTGTAAAAAGATAATTTTCACTACTGAAAAAGAGGATTTTTTTTTCAAGGATAATTAATCGCATCAGGAGCTGCCACTGAAAAAAGACCAACGCTCACAGAATTCTTTCTTTTTATGGTAGATCCAGGTGTGCCAAAGTAACACCTGAAAAGTAATGGGGGAAAGCCAAGGGAATACAAAGGATCATTACTGAAATTAGTTGTCTGAAAGGATCTGACATCTAGCAAGTAACTTACAGATAAATGAAGTGTTGCCGAATTTTGAACAAAACTATGAATTGAAATAGTTGTTAGATTCAAACACAAAAAAGAAAACATATATGCTTAGTGTTTATTTTGAAATCTTCAACTGCAAGTATTTTCTGTTTTTGACTAGAAAAATTACCGGTAAGCTTGGTAAGAGGTATGTGAGTAGTACTTTTTTTAATACCATGCCTGCCAAATTGTTATATGCTTTTAAGGGCAACTGAATTACTGAAATGAATGATTCACTCAGAAGAAATCTTAAAAGTTACTTATTACAATGCTCTGCTGTCAAGTCACACTTAACAAGTCTGCCCTACCTCATCACACACATGAAATATTTGAAGATGACCATTCTGCTTCGAATTGAAGATTAATCTCTGGAATAGAAGTGCATCTCTATACAATCAGGAGTATTTGCTGTAATCCCTAAGTATAATTTTTAGGTTGCAGTTTGCGAGAAGCTGCAACCCACAAGCTATGAATGCTGACCTGTCTCATCTTCATGCTGAGTAAAAGTAGTTTTGCTATAGTCATTCACAGGTATTTTGCAGAGTATGTGAGGACTGCTTTTTCCAGTCTCATACTCTAGATTATTGAGCCAGTTCTGGAATTGGCAATTGGAATCATTTGATGACTCTAAATCCCAAAAAGTACACAAACTTTATGGAGGGTTGGCATAGGGAATGGAAGATGTACTATATAACCATGTAAACATAGGTATCTTGGCCAAGAAATCATTTTAAAAGAGTTGTGGGTATACCTTGATTTTCCCAGCCTAACACACTGCTTTCATATCTATTCTATGAATCTTAATACAATCCATGCTTTATAATGGATTGTATTAAGATTCATAGAATAGATCTAAACCTACTCCAAGAATAAGCCTCTTTTGAGAAGCTGGGTAAAAAAAAATGTGCTATAGGCCATATAAACCAAACAATGAGATAGAAGGAAATGACTAGCTATTGTAAGTCAGCCACAGTTTTCAGGCATAGAGTCGTCCCATCCCACGATAAGGTGGTTATTTTATGTCTGCTTTTTTCCAAAACCTTATGGCAACTTGAATGGTTCATGCCATACTATTGTACCTGGTTACTTTTTTCTTTTGGCCAGTTGACTGTGAACAAAATTTCTGACAGTTAACTAAATAATTTAATGAAGCAAATTGGTTAAGGAAACATAAAGTGAAAAGAAAAAAAAAAGATTGGGAAGCAAAGAGGAAGCCAGTTTAACAACCTACAGTGGAAAAGTATCCAAGAGTGCCAGAAATTGTGCCCTAATTTATCCAGCGCTGTAAGCTGTCAAAGTGATAAGCATACCCTGAAAAAAATGTTTCCAAAAATGGCACAGCAGACCTGTATAGTCTAGTACTCCATCCCACAAACTGCTATATAAATGTAACAGAAGGTGAGAGGGTTTCATTTGCTCCAAGAGAGCTGTTGCATTTATCCTTGCCTTGTATCTTTTTGGTAAGTATTTACTAGATACCTTTTTTTATGTTTGACAAAAGTAACTTTGATTTCATTTTTTAAAAAGTTTCTGATCTATCAAAGCATCTTTTAATATTTTAAATATGCTACATTGTTAATTAAATTTCAATACTCTGTGTAAATTCATTAAATTGTCTGAAAACAATTTTAGCAAATGCACATAAGCTATGCTATTTGACATTTTAATTCATGTTAACCGTATAGATAGAATGGTTTATCTTGGTTTCAATATTTTGTTGGAACAAATTCTGTTTCTGCAAGTGTTCATCCTCTGTAGGAAGAGGATGATGTTAGAATTCTTTCACATATCCCTATTATCCGCTATTAAGGTATTTACGTCTTGTCTCTTTAACATCACTTTTCTTTTTGCAATTTGTATGCCAACCATGTCCCCATTTTATTTGCAAATTGAAAATGTCTTTGTTTTGCATCATTTATGAAGATATCCATTTGTTTTTGGTAGAGGAGCATGTTCTGAATTCCAAATACATTTCAGAAAAACACATTTCAGTGCATCCATTTTTTATGTTCTTTTCTATTCAGTTCTAGCTAATTGCACCACACCTTAAAAATGATTGAAATATTCACTTTGTCTATCTAACACTAATTCGCTTTTAGCTTTATTTGAGCTCCTGAACTTTATTGAATGGCTGACTTCTTAAAAAGGGGAAGATTATTGGAAATAAATGCCTGCAACAAGAGCATGTTGTACAGTTCAGTATGTCTAACAGAGAGGCAGTAAAAATCAGAAGTATATCGATTCTAATGGCTTCTGATAGGTACTCCATTGGACAATGCCTCCATTGCAAGATGAATGGGGAAAAAACATATTTTCAGCAGTTGTTTAAGTACATTGGGAAATGGATTTCTATGTCCAGAGAAAAAATAGGATTGTTTGTTTCTTACACCTTGTTGATTATCTACTATCTACTGTAGCACAAGTCAAGGGAAAGCACCTAGCCTTAGAGTTGAACTCCAGACTCCCAAAAGAAGTCTATTGTACTTCTTGTTTATGGTAAATAAACCCAGTCCTATCTCACTCTGCTTCCTAGAGCAGTTCTTTAGATAAGGGTTCACAATTTACAAATACGGAATAGTTCTTGTAAGTGAGCATTTACAGTAGTGGGAACAGTTGCCATTTCAAAGGATTAACCAAGCTTTCCAGAGCGGGTCTGTTTTTAGATCTTTCTTGCTGAGATTGTTTATATTCTGGGGATAATTTGGGTAGATGAAGAACATGCTGCTGCTGCTGCAGACTAGCTTCAGATAACACACTTTATATACAAATTGAACATAATTTAAGCCACAAGAGTTTCTTGCATTAATTACAGTATATAATGATGTTGTCATATGAGGAAAAATCATAGGCAGGCAGCATTGCTCCCTAGACCCACCTCCCAGAATCTAGTTCCCGAAGGAGGTTGTAGATACAGGTATTAGGCATCTATACAAGATACATGAATAAAGTTCTCCTGTCTGTGCTCAATATAGTAGTATCAGGAGTAGGTAGGTCCTGTAACAAGGTTCTGTTACAGTTTTAGTCAAAAGTTAACCTGAAAAGTAGAGAGGGAAATTTGAGTATTTCCTCCAGGAAAAAAAATCTCCTTACTTCACCACACTCCCATGTGATTAAAAGGAAGTAGGGAATAAATTTAATTAGGAAATAGATTACTTCTCCCCTGTTGTTCTAATAAATATTCCTGTATCTTAGAAAACTTAGCTGAATTACTTAAATTCTAAGCAAGAGTTAATTCCTTCCCTTAATGTTAACCTGTCCTAATTTCAATTATTACTGAGGAATGCACAAGAGTTAAGATACTCAGTTTGACATTTCTCAAAAAGAATTTGATAAATGCCTACCATGTTTGAAGAGATGTATACAGAATTCTGTATACACCTGTATAAAGAAATACATACATATCTAAGAGATGTCTTTGGCTCTGCAGCTGAATAGAGATATCAAGGGAGTTCGTGCATGCTCTTAAATTGTAATATGTGGAATGAAACTGACTATATATATCAATAACCTGGCTTCACCTGGGTATTTATGATAATGCTGCAGTCTACAATTCCCAGCGTTCTTTGCCCAATTTGCATGCCTTGCCTCTATTGGCTAGAGAGCCTCTGATTTGCATGCTTTCCCTGGTAACCCTCTGCACTTGTGCAGTAGAGCTTGGCAGTGAAATGTTGGTGGGGGTGTTCACTTTGGCACCCTTTTCTGGGGGGAAAGACCCTCCCAAAGGCATTTGTCACACACACACCCCAGTGCTGATCTTGCAACACCAAGTTGTGTATGTGCCAAGTTTGGGCGAGATTGGAGCATATAGAGCGCACGCACGCACACACACACACACACACACACACACATGCCTCACCACACTTCTGTTTTTTATACACACACAAGATCTAAAAATGCACAACTGTGCTTCAAATGGGTATTCTTTACAAGTGGAAGCCTTCCAAGATTTTTGATAATGCAGTGGGTGTTATACAAAGATTTGTATGCATGAAACCATATATACAAATTCAACGTGCTTTAAATTGAGAAATAGGACTCCTATTATAATGTTACTCTTTCTGCACATCCATGCACATTTGAAAAATTATGGGAAGTTTTTCTCCTGTTTTTCTGCATCCTAAAGCTTCATCTTGATGCCATTCACACTGTTAATCATTCTTGTTTTATATATTGTGTTTAATCTTGCCCATCTGTGTTGCTTAAACCATTGAACCAGATCTCTGTATAATAAATACCTCAAGACATTTATTTTTCACTCATTATTTTTAATTATCTTTTCCTTCTTAATATCTATTTCTGGCTATCTTTGTTCTAACAAAAGCTGCTGCTGGTAGAACAGTGGAATCCATTTTCATTGACTTTCCTTATAATCTCCATACTGCTGTTTCCAATTCATGAACAGCTATTCAGGGGGGCAAGGGCTGTCAAGAAGAAAGTTTGTTCCTTTCACCCCATACATAAACATCTTGTGAGTAGTTGGAGTATTTTATTTGTATCTTTAAAAAAGCTTAAAGTTCTAGTATTGCCCAGAAAGAGAACATTCAAGAAACAAACAGATGGGTCTAAAGATCTTACAACCAGTTCCTTCTCAGGTTATTTCTTCTTGAATATAATTAAAATGAGCATTATCATATTAATTGATTTGTGTATGTATTTTCTGAATTTATAGAAGCAATATTATGTGGTTTTCTTCCTGTTTGTGTAAAGAATAACGATTATTGTATTGAATGTCTGATAGTTCAAATACCAGACCTATTTTTTTTTCCTCTTGACTTTTGCTGAAAGGATAATGAGGAGTCATGGGTGATGATGATGAAACCACATCAATTGTCTCTGATATGGTTCTGGGCTTTGTAAGGCTGGATTTGCAGGAGACGATGCTCCCTGGGCTGCCTTTCCATCTATTGTTGGGTGACCCCGGCACCAGGTCAGTTTAAATAATACAAATAAAAACCCTGACGATGGATGTTAAGTTGGTCTGTACTATTTTAAAAGTCACTGCATTTGATCTGAGTACATTTCAAAAACCATTAAAGATTTTTCAACAATGTATAAAACTATAAATTGGATTGCTCCAATACTCTTTTTTTTTTTTTTAAATCTCCCATTCCGTATGTTGGAAATTAGTGGATTCTTAACTGAAGACAGTAGGCCAATTTAGGAGACTAAAACTGGCAAGGTGGTGTGCAAAACTTTGTTGTTAATAAAAGAAAATCGCAGGAGATTCAGAGAAAGAGCAAGGAAGTTGCCATCCAGGATCAACAAGGTGACTGCTGTTCTTGTTTTACATGTGTTGCAATGAGCGATGCATGTATGAAAATCGTACAGTTGCAGCTTCCATCTTGACTTTATTTTACCTTTCCTGTCTACACTCCTGCCAATTACTGTCCTACTCAGCCTCTCTTAGTTGAGGCAAATTGCTGTGTTGCCTAGTGATAGGTGTAGAATATTTCAGAATAAAATATTGTTTAATTCTTTGATGTTATCAATGTTGCATATCAATGACTAAAATATAATGTATAAAACATAGGACAGTCATTTCTCTTTACCAGATGAATTATCACCTAAGATAAATAACAATGTAAGTCACTTGCAATCAACTGATTAAGGCAACCTGTAAGAAAGAGAATAAAGTTACAGGTTAAAAATTGAATTTCAATTTCAATTTATTTCAATTTATATACCGCCCTTCTCCTGAAGGACTCAGGGCGGTGTACAAGGCAATTAAAAACATACAGTATAAAAATTAAAACAATACTAAACAACTGAGCCCCACAAACAAGTTAAAATAAATTAAAAACTCCCCACCCTGTCAGTCCAGGCCGGCTGATGTAAATAAAAATGTTTTCAGCTCTCGGCGGAAAGTTTGGAGGTCAGGCGCCATATGTAGCTCCACCGGCAGCGCGTTCCAATGGGTGGGCGCCCCCACCGAGAATGCCCTCCCCATACCTTTTGAAACATGAGATTGTCTCTATGAATGGTCTTCAGAGTTTCACACCTGCTTGTTAATTCCTAGAATGTGCATTTTAAAAGGGAAAGCTATTAAATTCTGTTATATTGTATAACATAGTTTACAAATATGGTATAGTTACAGAATTGTTTGTATATGTTGTAGTTTAATATTTTTCATGTAATCAACCTAGTTTTATAAAATATTCACATCAAATAAATCAGTATTTTAAAATGTAAGCTAAAGAAAGCAAAACAGATTTAGTGATTCTAAACATGTATCAAAAGCAAAGATAGAATAATTGGAAAGTAAATCACCTCCTGATGAGAGCTGCTGTGGAGTATTTGATGTATGACATAGAATTTGGGCATAATTAAACATTAAATCGTGTTGATTTTAATGGGAGACTTACAGAACAATCTTATATGCTTATTTAGCAGTGCAATCTCCACAGTCCTCTCCAGAACTTCTTCCAGACAAGCATATATAAAATTACATTTGCTGCAGTCCCCTTGCTTGGAAAAAAGTACCAATAAACATGTGATGTAGTAGGTCATTTTTTCCCAGGGAGGAAATCAAATATTGAAACTTAAGAGTTTGAAATCCATACCTAGGGGAATTTGTATTGGTCTCATACAATATAGTACAGGTAGTCCTCACTTACTTACAGTAATTGGGTCCAAGAACTCCATTGCTAAGCAACAGACTTACGTGTGATGTCACATGACCATCCTAATGTATGACAGCAATTCTGGCAGTCCCGTCATTAGGTAAATCTTGTATGGTTGTAGCATCTTGCACTAAGATGATTTTCATTTGCAATCTCCTGCAAGCTTCCTCATTGACTTTTTTGGAAGATGAATGATGATCTTATGAATGCCAAGCATGGGAATGAATTATAAAAACCCTTATAAGCACCCCCTAGTTCCATAGTATCATGATCCTGAATGGTTGGTGAACGAGTGGACATTAAATGAGGGCTACCTGTAAATTCACAGTGACTGATTGTCTACCATAATACAGCCTTATGTAATGTATGGTTATCAGTGTTTTTATAATATTATTGTCTAGGGTGTTACTGATATCTGTTTTAAGAAGAGGAGTATTGACTTGCGTATGCAGAGAAAGCTATGAAGGGAATTATGTGGGATTGCCAAAGACACAAACTAAAGCAGAATAAAAGATTGTTGTTGTTGATGCTGATGCTGAATAACATCAGACACTAGTTAGTCTATGTAATGTTTGTGATACAGTGTTGATGGTGATGCTTTCCTTTGATCAATACATTTTGTAGGGAGTTATGGTAGGGATGGGCCAGAAACACAGTTATGTTGGGGGTGAAGCACAAAGTAAATGAGGAATTCTGACCCTGAAATATCCCATTGAGCATGGTATTCTCACACACTGGGATGACCTGGAAAAGGGGAGTGCTTTTTATGACTCCCTTTGATTTCCTACTTTTGAAAATGTCAAATAATAGTCAGGGATGGGCTGCTATGGGTTCACAGGGGTTCAGGTGATCCTCTAACTAAGAGTCTGCCTAGTTTGGTGAACCTGTAAATCCCACACCTGGCCTATCCCTCCCACCCTGCCCCACCCCTCCTTGTCCCTCCCAGGAGTCCCCATGTGCTCCATTTTGGATGCCAGGAAAGTACAGGGCCTGCACGGAGGCTCAGGGAGGGTGAAAAATAGGCCTTCCAGAGGCTCTGAAAGGCCAGAAATGGGCCTGTTTCTGGCCTCCAAAGGACCTCTGGAGCCTGGGGGAGGCTGTTTTCACCTTCCTGGAGGCTTGAGAAAACCTCCGGAGCCTGAAGAGGATGAAAACACGCCCCCCCCCCCCAGCCATGGGACCTAAGCGTATGTTTGCTTGTATTTCTGCTCTGTGAAGAAACAAGGTCCCATGTGGAAGAAGGGGAGCCTATATATGATAAGGAATAGTTATATGCAATAACTGAGGTAAAGTTATGGCTTCCGTGCTTAAACTTTTGTAGAGATCCAAACTGAATGTGTGCTCTTGTCTGGCATAAATATTTTTGCTTGCTTGCTTGCTTGCTTGCCTTTATGTGATTGCTTTAGCAGAGGTTTAGAAGATGCTTAGAGAATTTGGTTTTCACATGAAGGCTCATATCTAAACACTGTAAAAATGATGAGGCTATGATGAGAATTACTTGGTTTTCCCTACTTGGCCTTCAGAACCTGCCTTGTCCTTTCTTTGTCCCTTTAGCTGATTCTAAAAACTGCCACACTACTACCCCAAGGTGCTTTTCCAAGAAGCAACTGGGCTTTCTTGGGCTTTTTTTCTTTGAAAACATCTCTCTTCTCATCCAAAAAGCATCTTCAAAATTTTGTCTATGGAGAATCTCCATAGGCATGCTGTGCTTCTGTATTTTTTGAGGATAGGCTGGGGTTGGGTGGGTGTTGGAATGACATACTTTGTCCTCTAGATGGTAGCATAGCTTTTCCATAAATAGCATTTCATTCCATCTTACTCTCAGCTTTAATTATTCCCACTACAGTGGACCCTCGACTTACGAAATTAATCCGTTCTGAATGCACATTCGGAAGTCGAAAAATTCATAAGCCGAAAATTTTTTCCCCATAGGAATGCATTGGAAACGAATTAATTCGTTTCCAGTGCATTCCGCCACTCCCCCCACCTCCCAGCCTCACCTTACCGTCGCTGCCTTCGCCGCCGCC
>JANHFR010002800.1:62278-76455 GCA_032468015.1 Mimophis mahfalensis | reverse complement strand
ATGCCTGCCTGCTAAGCCATGCCCACTAAGCCACACCCACAGAACCGGTTGTTAAAAAATTTGAAACCCACCCCTGAACATGGCTACTATTATAATTTTAGAAGAATGCAGATTAGGCTACAGTTTTTACTTCCAGAATCTTACATAAGCAGGCAGCAAAGATCTGAGGCTAACTCTTCTTAAAACAGCAACTCTCTGGAATTTGTTTTAACAATAAAAAATAAATACATTTTATGGAAAATATCAACCTGGCCATCGCTTTTTAAACTCGGTATCTATTGAGGCCATTTGCATTCTCTGCCCCATTCACAACCTTCGGGTTCTTCAGCTCAGTGTGGGTTTTGTGGATCACAAGCAGAACTTGACTGTTGTGAAAGTTATTGTACTATTAATGCCAGTTATAGTGTAACAATGGGGGAGGGATACATCCCTGGAGAGACGGGATGAAGCATTTAGCTACTGGCCATGTAGCTCTGGTTAGTTGAGTATCCCTGGTACTCCATGATAGGACAGAATGTTTAAGCAGTGTTTGGCTGGCAGCTTTCTGCAGACTGTATGGAGTATAAAATGATTAAAATGATGCTGAGCTTGTTGATCAGAAAGGTCAGCAGTTCAAATCCTGAGCGCTACGTAACGGCGTGAGCTCCCGTTACTCGTCCCAGCTTCTGCCATCGTGGCAGTTCGAAAGCCTGTCAAAATGCAAGTTGAAAGATAGGAACCCCCTTTGGCGGGAAGGGAATAGCGTTCCGTGCGCCTTCGGCATTTAGTCATGCTGGTCACATGACCACGGAGACGTCTTTGGACAGCGCTGGGTCTTCGGCTTTGAAACGGAGATGAGCAGCGCCCCCTACAGTTGGGAATGACTAGCACAGATGTGTGAGGGGAACCTTTACCTTTACCTTATTGTGCTCAGTCTTTCTCATTTGGGGCTGTTAGGGGTTTTATGACAGACTGTGATCGAAAATAAACAGGGTTTTTTTTCTAATTTGCACACCACCCAGTGCTAACACTGACAATGGTAGGAATTTTTACATGACATGAGTTAGCTGCTGGCTTGGCAATAATATAAAACAATATAATATAAAACAATATAAAACCTAAATTATATAAAATTATATAATAATATAAAACAATATAATATAAAACAATATAAAACCTAAATTAGGAAGGTTAGAAGTGAATTGTACCATTAAAGTTTTGAATTTTTTTGTGATTTTTTTTTATGCATAGGGTCCTTGAGACCTGAAAATAATTTGAAAGGTTCTTCTAGAATTAAGTCTGAGAAAGGCTGATTGTACTAAAGTAATAGATTTTGATACAGGTTATTCATGATTATCACTAAAATATTATATATCATATATAATTTTTTTCTCTTTCTTTGCACTGTTTTCACTTCTTTTCTTTTTAAAAATTCATTGTTTTTATTTTAAAAGAATATTTAATAAAAATTATGTATGGAAAACATTATTATCAGCATATAATAATAGTTAGATTCCATCTGCTGTTATGCCACAAAACCCTTCAACTGGATCATGAAATTAGCCAATGATTTCAATATCAAACTAAAAATAAGGATTGTAAAACTCATCTTGGAAAAAATCCATATCTATTTTGATAGATGAGGTATAATTTTATTTTTAATTACCATGAAAGAGGATTTGAGTGTTTAATTTCAATCTAATTATTGCGAAAAGAAGAAAATCTAGATTTGGCCAGCACTTGCTCCAAAACTTTCCATTCTACTATATCAAAAGCCTCTCTCCCAGCCAACAAAATCAAAACTGCTGATTTCAGCTTTTCTGCGGAATATCAGTTAGGAATCCAATTTTATCACAGGGCTGTCAACCTTTTATAAAATCAAGTTTACATGGTGGCTCATCAAAGATAGTGTATTTTGTTATCAAATTTATAATTTTACTTAAACTACACACACTTATAAAGTAAAATTCATAATTCTACTCAAACTACAAAAATGTTCATTACATTCATTCTTGTTTTTAAAACTTTGAACATTTAATTGCCTTGATAAGATAAACTGTATTATGTAATTTTAGCCAATTTTTATAGTACATATTTTATGTTACTATTTCAATGGGATAGCTATAATCCTATTTTTTAAAAAAATCTTTGTTTTGCAGTTTGATGAACAAATTAAGGATGTTTGTCTATAAACAGCCAATTTCATTCTATAAACAGTTGTTGACTGTTTATAGAATCAAGTTGTACAAATGGTTAAACTTAGTCAAACTTAGTCTTTACAAAGGTTTACATAATATCTGGAACAATTTACGTTTCTTTCCATAATAAGGTCCAAGTGACGTCCATTTTAGTACTATGGTACGGTGCTATGTGAAAGTGATTTCATTTGAATTGCTTTATTATTAGTTGTTTTGAATGTTTTTGCTAGTTACAGCATCACAAGACGGCAGGCCCGCCAGGTAAACAAGGTGCACACCAACCAGTCCTGGTTTGCAACAGGGGAGAATTGCCTGCACTGGCTCAGGGGGGTCAAACGGGATTTCATTGAGGGCCACATCAGGGTTGTGTTTGACCTCTGGGGGCCGGGGTGGCCGTGGCTAGCTTGATGTCTGCCAGGCTCCCGATCTCCGTTTTCAGCTGGGACAGCCTCCTGCATCCCTCTGCCAGAAAAAATGGAGCTCACAAGGACCGCACGCAGCCCTCCCAAGCCCCATTTTTTCTGGCAAGGCACCTCAGGCCGGTCCTTTGCTGTTTCCATGGCAGCCCTATGGGCAAGATCTGCCCTCCGGGCCTTGAGTTTAACAACCCTGCCCTGGGTCATGTACCCAGGGAGCTTGCCTCATCCTCTCGATCTATTGGAGAATGGACTGCTTAAAACTTCTTCCTTAAATACGTAGGATTATCAAAATGTCTTTTACAGATATAACCCAGCACAAAATGTTCTGGGCAGACGGCAGTGATTTTAATCCCTGAATTAAATGTATGATATTTAGGAGGAGCATTGAATTGATGATGTAGAATAAATAAGTCTACATTCATGCTACGGCAATTCCTGAAAACCGTGTGGTTGTGATTGTTATATTTTTAGTTTCTATTATGATTGTTATCATTGCCTTGTTTGGGTACTTTAATAAATGTATATAGCGGGGTGGTTGCTGAGTTGGATACCATGATGTGACTGCACCACAGGCATTGGGCTTTTGCTACGGCCACGCTTTGGCTATTCTTTGGTGGCTTGTAAGGGGTTAAATTCCTCTGGGGACTAAGCCCTCCAATTGAGGTCAGAGATGGAGTTGAGGACTAGGATGGCTTGGTTAGGGGCCCAGATTCTTGTCTCTGCCTTGCTTATCCTGTAGAGACTTTCCTTTTGAGTCTGTTTGGCAGAGGAGATTGTCATTCGGAAAGATGGAATGACCTCCAAATTCCCCATTTTCCCCCTCCCTCTATGGGGATACATTGTTTTGTACCACCACCACCCCCCCTGCGCGTAGAAGCCACTGCACAGTACATTCCCGGAATGAACAGGCAGGCCCATGAACGGTGAAAACAACAACACCCGAATAAAACCGGCAGTGACTGTGGCTGAACAGAAGAGAAAACTCGCCTCTCCGCTTCCCTTCTTGTAGCCGAATGCTCCCCGTTCAGCCCAGCCTGTCGAACCGACAGCATGGCTGCCAACAGCAGCAGAGGTGAGAGAGGGACGTTGCGGGTGAGTTAGAGCAGCAGCATCTTCGGGAGAAAGACCTGCATCCCATGGAGATGCACCTTTGTTTCTGTTAGGCAAAGGGGGGAGATGGTGGGAGGACAATGGAGGGATCTCCTGCTGACACGGAGAGAAAGCAAAGCTGCTTGTGATGCCAAGGGCAGAAATGCTCACGACGCCAAAGGATCCGTTCTCTCTCTCTCTCTTTTTTGACAAGGGTGGGTAGATGTGGGAAACAGCCTGTGAGTAAGGATTCAGCTCTTCATAACTGAAACGGAACTTTCTGGAAAACCCAGCTCCCAGGGCTCCGGCTGTGATTTCCTCAGGCAGGACGGAAGAGGGAGGGTGGCTCAATGAAACTGACTTGGTTTCTTTCTGCTCCTGTTCACAGCTGTCGCTCCAAAACTCAAGAAACTCAAGAGCCTAAATGTGGACGTTGGAGCCAAGGTCTCTTTGAAGTGCGAGGCGAGCGCTGGAAACCCCCAGCCGTCCTACAAATGGTTCAAAGATGGCAGAGAAATTAAGAAGAGCAAAGATATCAGGATAAAATATGGGAACGGCAAGTAAGTAAAAACAGGTGCTTTTTCCATCTTAAAATGGTTAAAAAAAATAGGTATTATCATAGATAAACATTCTGAACTGTTATTGGTAGAATTGTCATAAAGGTGACTGGATGGTCCTCTAAATCAAGCGATGTTTATAATCCTAATCCAAAATAGTTATGGGTCTTGTTTGTGAGCAACATATATTCATAATAGTCTCAGAGGATTTATTAATTTCAATATTACAAGGTGCAAGTTGGACTCAAACGAAGGAGACATTTTGCTAAGCCAGATTTTAACTGGAGAGCGCCAGGTGGGGGGAGGTAAAACACGTGTTACACAATGGAAAATCCAAGAATTTCATTTTGTGGACTGTCTAGAGCAGAATTCTAGAGAATTCTGGCAACTGGCTTCCACACAGCTTAAAGTTTGCTGAGGTTGGGAAGCACCATTGCAAAGCAAGAAAGCTCAACTATTTTTACTGTAATAGTTTGTTTAATTGGGCCTGATAAAGCCGGGAAAGAGAAACGGGAGGCGCGGTCTGCAGGGGCCGCTTCTGCTGGCGGACTCCGAAGCTGTGCCACTCGCTCACTGTGACTCGCTGGCTGACTGGCTGGCCAGCCCGCTATTAGCAGAGCCAACCTCATCCAGTTGCTGCCTCCTGGAAGGCCTGTAGTGCATGTGCGTCCTGACACTGCTCTCTTGCACCCCTTGTGGCATACTGTGAAGGTGTCAGAGTATTGTCACAGGGAAGGGATCAGCACTTCAGCACACTTTTTAGGGGTCACAGAACCCCTGACAGCATGTCTTACCCCCCAAGTGTTTGTTGCCAGAGGTTGGCTGAAATTGCTGCAGCCGTTGAAGAGCGTATATGTCATACACCACCACCACCACCACCACCCACGCTCTGTTTTATATAGAGAGATTAGGAGGATGTTCCTTCTCAGTTTGCCCTCTGGATAGACCATGTTCTCTACCTTAAATTTTGGTGTGATGAAGGGAGAGTCAGGTAGCCTAAACTGGTTATCCATCTGGGTTTTGCACAGGCCTAGATATCACTTAGGTGATTGTCTCTTAGAAATGGGCCATTTTGCTTTTGCTTTGAAGGGGTACTTTCTTGCAGCTCCATTGAAGTGAGGTGTCCTCTCCTTTTTTAATAGTATTTAAGTGTTACTATTTCTTGGTACACAACGCCACAGAATTAAATTCATTACAAAAGTTCTGATTGATACCAACGTGGACCATGGACACTGAATCTATATATGGCCCCGGATCTTCGCTCCTCCCGCCATGACCTGAAAATGCTGCTCTTTCATCAGGCCGGCCTGGACTGACTGGGGTTTTAGCATGGTTGTTTTAAATCTTGTTTTAAATTTAATTGATTAATGGGATATTGTTTAATTGTTTTTAAATTTTTCTATTGTTGGTTTCATTGTTGTAAGCTGCCCTGAGTCCTTCGGGAGATAGGGTGGCATAGAAATCCCATTAAAATAAATAAATAAATAAATAAATAAATAAATAAATAAATAAATAAATAAATAAATAAATAAATAAATAAATAAATACATTTGTGGTGTGGCATGTATGGTGTGGTGAGGCATGTGTGGTGTGTGTGTGTGAGGCAAGTGTGGTGAGGCATGTGTATGTGTGTGTGTATGTGCTCTATACTCTCCTACACGGAGCAACCAATCTTGCCCAAACTTGGCACATGCACACCTTGGCATTGGAAGATCAGCACTGGGGGGGGGTGTGTGTGTGTGTCACAAATGACTTTGGGGAGGGTCATCCCCCCAAAAGGGTGCTGAAGCGGACACTCCCACCGGCATTTCAGTGCCAAGCTCTACGGCACATGTGTAGAGGGTTACCAGGCAAAGCATGCAGATCAGAGGTTCTCCAGCCATTAGAGGCAAGGTATGCAAATCAGGCAAAGAATGCTGGGAATTGTAGGCTGCAGCTTTGTCATAAATACTCAGGCGAAGCTGGGTTATTGGCTAGTTTTCTGTAATGCTGAACATCTGGCTTCTCAGGTCAAGCCAGGCCATTGTAGTTGGTCAAAGTTAGCAAGAAAAACAAGGCCAGCAGGCATCCCAGCACCATACAAGGCGGAGGACAGAGGACAGTCTCATGGTGAAGGACGTGGCTTCATGCAGTTAATATTTTGACTGTAGCTCAAGTAAGTTCACTGGCCAAATTTGGTGGGGAAGAATTGCAGTGAACATAGTTCAAGATACCAGCTGTAACATGGTACAAAGTGAATTTGTGCTCCTAATGGAAAAATCTCAATTTTTTTTAGATTATTATTATTTAAATCAACAGAATAGAATGAAACCTGCAGAGATAGATAAAGGACATCTCAGAAAGAATTAAAACCTCTCGTTTCAGAAAAATATGTGGATACTTAACCCTTCTGGGTTAACTTTTTTTTTAAAAAATAATAAAACTGTAATTGTATAATTTATTTCTGTATTAGATAAAAATTATGTACATAGTTATCTTTTAGGTAGATCTGAAACTGGCAATTTGTTTAAAAGAAATGCGAGTAGCGTTTTGGATGGTTTTGGATGGAATTAAAGGGCCTTTTCTACCAGAGCATTATCTAAGCATATGATCTGATTTGGATCTGGGTCATAAAATCTCCCAGGGACTTCTTACAGGGATTTGGAATTAATGCATTGCGATTGATTTTTAGCATGTTTTAGCATTTTTCTTTTAGGGACAAGGAGAGTGATTGGAAAGCTTCGGAGGGGCTGTCCTTTGTGATTACAGGGTAAACTTCTTGTATCCCTTGTTCTCCCTCCCCGGCATTTTTGGGAGTAATTTAAATAACTTTTTAATATCTGTCATTTTGTAGTGCTCCAAAATGTCAGATTATTCAAAGCTTCTTTTTCAGTTTAGATACTCTATCTGCATTTTTCACCCTTTTCCTTAATGTGAGGCTACGGCTTCACCATCAAAACTTTTGAAGACCATCACATAAGTGAGGGGTGTCTAATATGCTACTCACAGACGCCTGATTGCTCCAGAAAATACATTAAAGGTCAAGGTAAAGGTTCCCCTCGCACATACTGTACGTGCTAGTTGTTCCTGACTCTAGGGGGTGGTGCTCACCTCCATTTCAAGGCTTAAGATGTCCACTTTGGCCCCCTTTTGGGGGGGAAGGACCCCCCCAAAGGCAATTGTGACCCCCCCAGTGCTGATCTCGCAATGCCAAGGTGTGTATGTGCCACATTTGGGTGAGATTGGTTGCTCCATGTAGGAGTATATAGAGCACATACGTGCACACATACACACACCTCACCACACTTCTGTTTTATAGAGAGAGATTAAAAACCACTCGGAGTCATTTGGATTAGGGTGGCAATTAAATTAAATTCTTATAGCTCAGTTCTCCATTTTTCCATATCATGATTTCTTGTTTTGAAATCTACTTGGATGGTTTTCTTTTTCCTTTTGAAATTATACAAATTCTTTTGGTTTTGACAATGTTTTTTCTCTCTTCCTCTTGTTCCTTGGCTTCTCTTTTACATATTAAACATATGAATTTATTTCTTATATTGATTTTATACATTGATTGACATATCTTGCTGGCACACATATTTTGAAGGCTTGTAAGCTTGAAGCAGGGATGTAATGAACAAAAAAATTCATCTGGGAAAGCTCTATTAACCTGCCTTTATATCGTAGCCTTTACCTAGTGACCCAGGGTTGCATTTATCCAATTTTGGCCTTTTAAAAGAATAATTTTATCTATAGTTTTTTTCTTTAACATCCATAAGTGCTTGGTGAACAGTGTATTGTCTGGGTCAATACATTTTAAATGTAATAGTAATAATAATATCATAATATTTCATCTTCTAACATGTGTATACATCAGTGGTTCTCAACCTTCCTAATGCTGTGACCCTTTAATACAGTTCCTCGTGTTGTGGAGACCCCCAACCATAAAATTATTTTCACATACACCTGTATTTGTATTGAAATATGTGTTTTCCGATGGTCTTAGGCGACCCCTGTGAAAGGGTCATTCAACCCCCAAAGGGGTCCCGACCCACAGGTTGAGAACCACTGGTATACATGGTAATTATAATGTGTTCTATTATATATCAGTATACCTAATATTATTTTCCCAATTTCTACTTTCTACCTTTTTTATAACTCTTAGTAAAATAGCCACCGTATTAAGAAGTATTCTGTATCTATCCATCTTCTCTTGTTCTTTTTAGAATTTCAACTCTTATTGACTTTTTGATAAGTTTCATGCTTCTCCCTTACATCACATTTATTTAATCTAAATATTTCATCTGCCACAACACCTATTTCTTGCTTTTGGATCCCTAGAGTTCCCATCCACAGTTTTTTCATCATTTTTAAGAGAACCGTCTCTTTATTCTCTTCTATATTTTGAACTCCTAGAAGATAATCAATCTGTTCCGTTTTAAGAATTATTACTATCTCTTCCATATCTTTATCCGTTTGTATCATTTTTGGATTGATCTCCTCTATTCTTTCCTCAGCTCCTTTTGGTTTCTCTTCTATTTTCTGAACTTTTCATCTTTTATTATCATTTGCTGGCTGTTTTCCAGACTCCTATCCGTCTCTTGGATCAATTTCATCATCTTCCTATGATTCCTTGTCATATCTTCCCAAATACCTTGAAACATTATTACTATTTCTTTATGAACCCCTGTTGAAACATTTTGTAATAGTTTAATGGGTTAATAGTTGCTCAATATTCCACCAGGATTCCAATATCCCAGTTGCCCAGAAACACCAAAAACGCCAGTGTTAATAAAATTTACACAGTCCCGGGACTCTTCCTCAAAATCCCCTAAATTTATTGTCTGTAATGTTTTCCGATTTGCACCCTCTAAATTTCCCAAATTTTAAAGTCTTGTTTAATTTTTCTTCCTTCTTTCCTTTTTACCTCATTGAGCGTTCTGCCAAATAGTCTTAATCACTGAGATTGGCACACCAAATTTCCCCAAATGTCCTTAATGCACAGAATCAAATACTCAGTTTCAAGGATGTGTCTTGTTCATTATAATCCACCTTGCCTTAGAAATCTTCCACAGGCTCGCCCAAGACTTCCAAGCCGCCAAAATACCAGTAGATATGGAACCAAAATAAAAAGGCCTTGCAGGTGTTGTTTGTCTTTCACTATTTCCTTTGTTCTCCTTTTTGTTTTTCTTGTGTTACCAGTTAATCCTCACTTGCCAAGGTTGTTTCCCACTGTGAACTAATATAATATTTTCTTTCACCAGTACCCCCACTCAAAGTTCCAGCAACAAAGCAGAGACAGAACAGCTGACTGTCCCCCAAAAAATGAGGGGGGAAAAGTTTCCTTTTTCTTTGTATAATATCATCCAATAATCAAACGGTGTTATCCACAAATTTTTGCTTCACAGTGTTTTGACTGGTGCCAGGTTTCTACGGCCTCAGGCAGAGCAGGGCTATTCTGCACCCCTCCCTCAAATGTTCTTTAAAATATAGAGCTTCCCAGCATCCCTTGAGTGTCCTCCAACATGCAAAGTGGGGTTACTGGTCCTAAAATGAATCCTGTTTCCCTGGAGCTTCAAAATTTGCCATTTGCTGGGAAGATATGTAGCTAAAAATCAGTCTACATTTAGTGTACATCTGACTCTGGGTTCCAACTTTAGGTGACATTTACGGCTGCTTATTTTGTTTCTACTACTACTAAGAAATGAGTGAGAGTGAGAAATCCTCGTTTTTATAATTATTCCTGTGTAAAAGGCAGCAGTGATCACTGATCATAACTGCACAAGAACAAGCACTAAGCACCAGATCCATGGAAGCATCAATTTACCATGCTAGACAGAACCCAAGGGGTAGATCAGTGTCTCTCAGCTGAAAGATGGATGGACTTTAACTCCCAGAATTCCCCAGCCTAAAAGCTGGCAAAGTGCTGACCCCCAGCCACACTGAACTGCACATGTGCAGAGGGCTCTGCAGTCACCAAGGCAACAATGGCCAATAAAGGCAAGGCATGCAAATCAGAGACTCTCCAGCCAATAGAGGCAAGCCATGCAAATTGGGCAAAAGAACACTGTGAACTGTAGGCTGCAGCATTTCCTGCTTGCAGCATGTCACCGGAGTCCAAAAATACCTGGGCAAATCAGGGTTATCGTCTAGTTTTCCTAAAAAAAAAAAAACCTTCAGTAGAGATTTTATTTAAGTTTGGTAAAAGGCAGTCATTGTTAATTCCACCTGATGTCATTATTAAAATAATGTAATAACCAAGCCTTTCTTTTTTTTTTTTTCCCCAGGAAAATATCTAGACTCCAGTTCAGTAAAGTGAAAGTTGAAGATACAGGAGAATACAGTTGTGAAGCAGAAAATGTCTTGGGAACAGACATTGCCACAGGCAGTCTCATAGTCAGAAGTGGTAAGTTATAATACTGAATCAAAATGATATATTTATTTTCTACTGGCTTTTACAATTGGTGGGAGAACAAGAACCACATATAAGATGCCTTGAGGGTGTATGTGTACAGGTATGTTAATTGAGTTTTCATGAAAAAAGATAGCTATGAAGTCAACTTTTTTTATTTTTATTTTTTTATTCAATTTATATCCTGCCCTTCTCCAGAGACTCAGGGAGGCTTACAACCTAATGCAACCTAATGCATAGCAATAGCCTTCATACCTGCTTATTAGGGCATTCACCCCCACCCCCAGCAGTGTTTTACAAAGTCAGCTTATTGCCCCCAACAATTCAGGTCCTCATTTTACCCACCTCGGAAGGATGGAAGGCTGAGTCAACCTTGAGCCTGGTGAGATTTGAACTCGCCTTAATTGCAGGCAGCCAGCAGCTAAGTGCTACATAAGAGCACTTTAGTCCTCTGCACCACTGAGGCTCTTAACTTCATTAAAGAATCTTTGTTATTATAATTTTTATAATATTAAGCTGTTCTGGTAAATATGTCCACTGTGAACTTGGGACATGTGTTATTTTAGATGAAATAAGGCTAAGTGTAACAAGACTTGACTATAAATAAAGCTGTTGGATGCAGGTGGAACAAAAAGGTGTAGTTGTCCATTTTGTATTTGTTTGTGATTTTTCCCACAAATTCTGTGCATTTTGGATCCCAGTTCTGGGTTCTCAGAAGTAAGTCCCCAGATCATAGAGTGGTAATATCTCTGAAACAGGATTGCAACCACATGCATGTCTACTCAAGAGGAAGTCTTACTGAATCAAATGGAAGTTTCTCCTAGGTAAGCATGTGTATGAATTTGTTGTGGGCCAGATATTTAATTGAATAGTGCTGTAAAGATTACACTCAAACCTCAGTTTGCGACCACAATCCATTCCCAGACTGCGGTCGCGACCCAATTTAGTTGCATTCTGAAGCGACACTCACTGTGTATGCACAGACAATTGTACACATGTGCAGAAGTGAAAACAGCGTGGAAAGGGATCTTTTTGTGCTGTTTTTTTGTTCGCCAACCGAGTTCTGAGTCAGGAACCAAGTTAGAACTGGAAGTGGCCCACAACGTGGTCAGATCGGGCCGATGGGGCCATCCTGGAAAATGTAAGGGGCCAGCCCACGCTGCTTCGGCCTGGTCTACCTGTGTTGCTTTGGCCCGGTCTACCCAATGCGAAGAGGAAACATGCCAGTAGTTTGGGGAGTGGTGTCAAGCTGGCCACACCCACCCAGTTGGCCACACTCACCAAACTGGCTATGCCCCCCCCTCCCCGGGGGCAACCACAGCCCTGATGCGGCCCTCAATGAAATTGAGTTCAACACCCCTGGCTTAAATTATTTTAGCTTTTTCTTGGATTCTCATCCTTCATTAGGGTTTTTGTGAGATTTCTAAAACAAAATGTTCTAGTTCTCAAAAGTTGCCCTTATGAAGTGGTTGTTGTTTTTTAATGAAAATTTTTTGTTTATTTTTAAATGTTACAAAAGTAAAATCTCATTTTGAAGGGTGCATTGTTCAGTTCACATCAGTTACATCAATCATAGCAATGTACATCAATCTTATTTCATCTATTCTTATTATTAGCTATGCTTACTCTCCTGACGTAACATTCATATATTTAAACTATTAGCAACTTAAATGTCGTCTACTGATATCATATAATTTTTTTAATTATTCTTATATTCCTAACATAATATTCATACTGTATATTTTAATTATTATCAAAAGTGTCATTTCTACTATTACTCTCTATTACAATTCCAAAAATTCATCACTACCTAAATTAACTTATTACCTCTATGTGCTCTTACAACCTTAACAAAACAATTATATATTTAAAGTTTTAATATCATACAGATTACCTCTACTATTATTAGACCTACAAGTTACTCCTGATAGGACGTGGTGGTGAAGTGGTTAATTTTGATGATGCTGTTGTTCTAGGCTTGTTGGGAATGCAAGCAGGGTCAGCCTGCAGGGTTCCTGCTCTTATTCATCCATAGTATTTATATATTGAATGTCATGTTCATCTTGGGACACATAGGGCCAAACAAAATTAGTATTCCCATATCAGTGTTACGCAGCATTCCAGTGAGATGTATTGCACCTTATATTCATATAACAGAGGTCATAGTTCCTGTCCTTCCTTCCAGCCTCATCAAAGAACAAGGCCGGTAGTAGTCTTGGGAAGGTCTCCTCTTCTTTTCTCTCAACAGCCCATTAGTCTTTCTTTAATCCTTCCTTCATATCTGTCGGCCCGTCGCCTTCGGGGGGCCGACAACACATTCGGCGGGAGGGACGGCCCGCACCTGGGGAGGCTGTCCCTGTAGATCAACGGTCTATAGTGACCATATTACAGGGGTGCGGCCTGAATGACCCCGTAGCTCCTGATCTGGGAGATCCTGTAGTCCCAGCTCCTGTGGTTCCCGATCCTGTGGTCCCCGCTCCAGCACCGACTGTTCCCCATCGATTGCCTGCCGCCCTCCTCCTGCGATGTATGATGCTGCCGGCTCCCTCGCCTTCAGGACTGGAACCGTGGAACTTCCAGCCGGCACCGCCTCCCTACACGCTCAGACTTCCGAGGGGGGGTTACAGGGATGGGGTATTATATGTGGAACCCCCACTGTTAAGAGGCAGGGTGTGGGGGCGCCGCCAGACACCACAGCCACGTTCGGGGAGGAGGGGCGTTTGAACAGGGAGGGGGGATTTGTTGTGGGGTTTGTTAATACGTTCGGGTTTTCTGTTTCAGTTTTGTTTTGCGCACGCATCGGGAGTTTGTTTTGGGTGACCACGCGGTTCGCGGGTTTAGAACTGGCTAGATCCTGGGTGAGCAGCATCGCGCTCCACCCAGTGTTTGTTTTGTACCCCCCTGTACCCCAAATAAAAGAGTTCTGAGTAATTTTCTGACTCTTGGACGTATCTGGGGTGACGGTGAGACAGTATCGACTTCTTTTGCATGGTCTCTACAGTTGGAACTCTTTCTCTTCAATTATATTTTAATAATTATCTTTTATTTGTTTTACTCTCTTCTTAACATTGGCTGCGTATTGCTGGATATTGTTCTCCAATCTTTGACCTTGGTGCTGAAGTTGACTCTTGCACCCTTGTTGATTCCATCATCTTTTTAAGTTTGAGAAACTCTTATTTGTTCGACCTGTAAGTTTCTGCAAGCGTACAAGTGATTCCAGACACTCTACATATATTTACATACCCGTAAATTTTGGACCATAAGACTCACTTTCCCCGCCCCAAAAGTGGAGGGGAAATGAGGGTGCGTCTTATAGTCCGAATGCTGTCCAGCGTGTGCACGAGCGGGGGCAAGCCAAGCTGGCTCTCTCAGAACAACAGAGCTAAATATTTTAGTATACTGGTACTATTTGGTTCAGAGTATTTTTTTCTTGTTTTGCTGGTCTAAAAACTGGGTGCGTCTTATGGTCAAGTGCGTCTTATGGTCCGAAATTTTTGGTAATTTAAAAAGTGGAAAAGACTCAGAAAAAATAAGCAGCCCCTCT
>JANHFR010002798.1:87543-97681 GCA_032468015.1 Mimophis mahfalensis | reverse complement strand
CTCCCTCCCTCCCTCCCTCCTCCAAGGTGCCTAACGCAGTGCCTGTCGCCGGGCGTGAGGCGCGAGGGGTCCTCGGCGAGCAGGCTGTCCTCGTGGTTGCCTCGGCCCTTCTAGCCAGGGGCTTCCGGTTCCGGTGAGTCAGTGCGTGACTTGAGTGTTTGACTGGAGCGCCCTGAGAACGATTCAGGGCTGGACGAGACCGGGCCATGGCGGACGGGGGCGCGGAGCGGGCCGATGGCCGCATCGTCAAAATGGAGGTGGATTACAGCGCCACGGTAGACCAGCGCCTGCCCGAGTGCGAGCAGATGGCCCGGGTAAGCGATCCAAGGCCCCGCCGATGGCTGAGTCATGGCGCGGCCCGACTTTAGGCCGCATCGGCCCTTCGCTTGGGGGCCGCTGCTCCCCGGGAGGGATGGGGGGGCGGGGGGAAGGCTCGCCTCTCCGGACCGACCCTGCCCGGGGGATTCTGACAAGGCAGGCGGGAGCGGGGGAGAAGAGCCCTTTCGGCTCCGCAAGCCGCGTTGCCCGGCGTGGGAAAGCCGAGGGGATGCCGCCGGCGGGCATCGGGGTGGCTGAGATGGGAGACCCGGGGTGAGATGCTGCTGCTCTCTTTCCCCCGAGCGCGCGTGGGGTGGGCAGACAAAGCACGGGTCGCCTCCCGTGTTTCCGTAACTCAGGAGTGGTGGAAATCGGGATGGACCTTTTTCCTCCCGTGCATTGTTTTTCGGAGGAAGGAGGCCTCCGGAATGAAATAAATATTAAATATTAAATAGGGAAAAATATTAAACATTAAATAGGGAAAAATATTAAATAAGACCTTTTCTTTATTGTAATATTACGGCGGCTGGTCCCAAGACGTAAGAAAGTGTCTTGCTTTTATTGGAGGAAAAGAGGCAATTATGGTGTGGTGGTCTTTTTTTTTTCTTTTTTTCTTTTTTTCTTTTTTTTTTGAGGTTTGTAGAAGTAAGGTTGACATTTCCCCCTGCGTTTAACTGGAGCTTTAAATTGAATGGGTTTCTTCCTCAATGTAAATCGGTGGTGCTGCTGCTTTGGGACTTTTAGTTTTATTAATTAATCTTAATCAGAAACTGGCCATCTCTCTCACAGGGGAACCTTTTGGCTTCCTTTGAACAACTGTTGGATTTACGCAAACATTGGTGTCATATGTTAAAGTAATATTAAAACATTTGCCTGGATATCATGCCATACTGCATATCTTGGATATCCTAGGAATTGTACTATTCTGTTTGTTTCTTGTGTACATGGCATTGCTGCTTAGCGTAGTTGCATTTTCTTTTGTTTGCTATGTGTTATTAATGCACATTCCTCCCCCCCCAGGTGGATTGGATACTTAAGTATGGTTTTTTTTCACATTGGTTTTAGAATTGTGTTCTGGTGATGCTGACCTAGGATTATTTCCTAGAGAAGTAATAGTTTATTAAAAGATGTAAGGTCATAGGGGAAAAAAAGATCTACCCAGAGTGCTAATTATCTTGAATTTAGAAAATAATACAAAAGTTCCCATCACTATCCAGACCAAGTGATGTTGGTGAATAACTGTTTCTCTCTGCTGTATTGATTACACGTTGTCCTGTTAAGGTTGTGTACACATGACTTGGTGAACCTCAAATTACCAAACTGGATTTTAATTTCGTTTGTTGAACTAACACAGTGTTGTGATGCATTTATGGTTAAGCATACTGTATGAATTTAGATCAAGTGGTAAAGTTTCCCTAGTAAAGTATTGATTTTAATTTCTGATGATTTCAAGAACGCATCCATATCCGTTTCTTGGCAACAGTATTAGTTAGGTTTTGCCCAGTTTTTTCTTTAAAATATTCCTTCTGGAATTTTCTTGAATGGTAACCTGGTTTAAATCTGGTCAGCGAAGGTTGACTAAGTGCAGTCACCTGCTTTATATTGGAGTAAACCAGGATTAAATTGTACATGGAAAATGTGCAATGTTAAATACAACCTAAACATTGAAAAGAGGGTTTTGTACAAGAGAAAGGTAAAATTATCTGGCTAAAGAAGTTACTGCACACAGTTGGAACTAACTTCCTTCCTTCCATCCATCCATTTATATAGCTGCCTCATTCATCAATCAAGTGATTCCATATTTTTGGTATGATTAAATTATTGGAGGAAGATCTGTCTCTCCTGATTTGGAAAGAACTATGCAGGAATGTTGTCCTTTAATCCTGCTGTCTTTTGTCATGAAGGGCTTGATGTAACACATTTTTGAACTTGTTTCTTTGTGTAAACATTTTCTCCAGCTTGTGTTTTTTGAAATAGCAAGGAATTTTTCAGGACAGTACACTTGGCATAATTTATAGAATAATTCCTTAGATGGACCCTGGGGAGGGTGGAGGACGGGAAGGTGTGAAGGAACATTGTTCATGGGGTCGCGATGGGTTGGACACAACTTCACAACTAACAGCAACACTTTGGCAAAAAAGTACATATAACTACAGTAGATGCAATAATTTAATTGGAAGAGAATAGCTAATGTAGATTATTATGTTTGGCAGAACCAATATAAGTTTGCTGTTTACTTGAGAGAAGCAATTTGCATCTGGCAAAATGAGGTGCATGCTATAATTTCCCTTTCAGCATCTGAATGAATACATTACAGATTTGACCCTGATAAACATTAGAAAAATAATTCCTGAAGACAGCTTTAATAGCATCCTGTTCCTTTGAAATTGAGTATAAAATTAAGGAAACACATTCTGAATTCAGAAAATTTACAGGTATAGTTTAACTCTCACATTTCAAAATGGCTATATATTTTCTTGGTAATACTGGGTAGCTTACTTCAGGAGTCCCCAACCCCCAGGGCACGACCTACTACCAAACTGTGGCCTGCAGGGCTGTGTGAGTGGCTGGTTGGCACATGCACACAGCTCAACTTGCACGAGCGATGGACCAGCCCACAAACACCTGCAGTGCGTTTTCTGATAAAGTAAAATTGTGTGAGTGGTAGACTGGGTCATGTGATCACCTTTTGTGGCTTGCTGACAAGCAAAGTCAACGGGGAAGACAGATTCACTTAATAACTATTACTAGCTTAACAACTGTAGTGATTCACCTAACGATGGCAAGAAAGGTCATAAAATGGGGCAAACTCACTTAACAAATGTCTTCCTTGGTATATATAAATGGATATATTCACAGTTTTATTCCTAGTGTAGTTAATATTGACATAAGTGTAATTGAAATCAACACGATAAGAGATTCTGTATTTCTGTTTTAAATTTAATTGCTTTCCATACAGCTTGGTTACATTTAATAGAAACTTTAAATTAAACAAGTAACTTCTTCCAGCAATACAGCAGTACTTTTAGTTATGTTTTACTGAAGAAGCAACCATTTTCTAGGTTATGTGGTCTGGTCAGTCATGGTTTACAAAGTAGTCTTGCTGGATTCCCATAAACAAGCAAGATATATTTTGGCTTCGAAACTATTGTTTCCTAACTTGTAATCACTGCTAACTCAGAGTCACTCTGACAACGAGATGGGCGGTACTTAAATATGGTTAAATAAATAACTCATTTTCATCCACTTTTGTGATATGTTGTATTTACTGATATATAACTTGGCAATTAGAAGTACTTTACTTTTTTCATTTTGTTTTAAGCACCATATTTCTGTTTTAGGATGGAAGGCTTCAGGAAGCAATTGAAACCTTGCTGTCACTGGAAAAACAGACTCGAACTGTAAGCATTTTTTAAATGTACTAGTCATTTCTTCAGTTTTTAAAATTAGTCATTCATTTTTCTTAAAAATTGCGACTCTTATAAATTGTGACTCTTCTACAGATATCAAAATAGCAATTGATGTCCTTTTTCCCTCTTTTATATGTTCTTACAGACAATGAGATTCTCATTGATTTTAGAAAGAGGATTAATTTACAGTACACGAGTATGGGAGTTAACGCTTAAATAATAGTACGTTTTCTGATAAAGTAAAATCTCCACTTATAAGCAAGAATAAGAGGTGGAAACCTTGTGATACAAGTACTAGATTAATGGAATTGTTCATTTGTGAATTCTGAGTTACTTTTCCCCTTGCAATCAGAAATATATTTATTTTCATAAATAGTTTGTAAATTTTTTAGAGGAACCCTTGCAAATATTTTACATTAAAAATGACATATTTTCTCTCCCGTTCTTTTTTCAGGCTTCTGACATGGTTTCTACATCTCGCATCTTGGTTGCTGTAGTAAAAATGTGTTATGATGCTAAAGACTGGAATGCTCTTAATGAAAACATTTTCCTTCTTTCTAAAAGGAGGAGTCAGTTAAAACAGGTGAGTTTACTGAGGGAAAAGGGGGGAGCTTAGAAGGGTTTCTCCTGCTTTTCCATTCTTGTTGTAAGACAGAGGTCTACAAACTGTGGCTCTGGAGCCACATGCGGCTCTTTTGGCCCTCTGCTGCAGCTCCCTGTCAGCTGATCCCACCACTGACTGGCCCCTGCCCTCCCATGCCCTCCCCTCCCCATCACTCCTCGCCTGGCCTGAAAAGGTAAGGGTGATGGTGTGGGATGGAGGCTCACTCCATATTCCAGAGCAGGAGGCAACTGGGTGGGAATAAGTGGTGTGAATTGGCCATGCCCACCCAGTCATACTGGTT
Organism: Mimophis mahfalensis; assembly: GCA_032468015.1. Classification (NCBI taxonomy): domain Eukaryota; kingdom Metazoa; phylum Chordata; class Lepidosauria; order Squamata; genus Mimophis; species Mimophis mahfalensis. The sequence goes on along the minus strand of JANHFR010002798.1, from coordinate 93,048 downwards.
GTTCAATTATTGGCTCTCGGTGTTTTCTGTGGAAACTGGGTCCAAATGGCTCTTTGAGTGTTTAAGTTTGCAGACCCCTGTTGTAAGATATTGTCCATCTGTTCCTCCTCCCCCCCCCAAGTTACATGCCCACATTTAGGATGCTTGGTAACTGGCTCACCTTTATAATTGTTTGTAGCATCCCACAGTCACATGTCTGCAATTTGTGATATATATCTTTTTGCTGATTTCTGGCCAAAAAAATGTCCATCCAGAATAATGAGTTCTTATTTATGACTGGTGTTCACTTAATGACAGCAGTGATTTGCTTAACAGCCACCACAAAAAATGCTGTGCAATTGGGTTTGGTCATATGGATGCTTCAGTTTATGGCTGTAATAACTTATGACTGGAAATCCAGTCTCAATTACAGTTATAAATTGAGGACTATCTATTTCTTTGATGCAGTCTCCTTTAGTACAGCTCGGCAACTATTGGTATATGTTGTAAGTAGACAGATCAAGATTTCAAACATGTAAAAGAGAAATGGATTTAATTGTTTCCTGAATCATATCAGGTCAAATGAAAAGTGTTTCTGTGGTTTGAAGATGGTTTCCTGGCAGTCTAAAATTATTTGCTCCTGTTATTTTAACATTTCTGTAAGGGATTAAATCCTGATGACTTTACCATCTTGTGTAGATTAGCTTTTATTGCTTAAATCTAATAGTAGGTTTTACTTAAAATCTGGTGCAAAGTCCACTTTTCACTTCCTATCTGTTGCAGTTTATGCATAGTGACATAAGTGTACTGTGTGTAGCATCCCAATTGAATTCCTCTTATTCTTGTGAAGTAGGCTGGGTTGAGATACAGAGACAATAATTGATTCTGAGATAACTAAATTAAATTATTTGAGTTTCTAGCTAATTCTGATTGGTCGCTGGATAACTTGAAGGTATATAATAAAAAAGTTTTTATGTTGATCATAAATAATTCAAATGGTATTGATTTATATCCAAACCTATATTTTTTGTTTTATAAAAATGACTGCAACTTTTAATTGGACTTACTGCAGTACAGGCCATGAATGGTAACATTGCTTTGATTGAAATGTGATGCTTAACAAATTGACAAGCTGTCTGGGTGGGAAACTTAGTTTATTTATGTTGTTTAAAGTCTTTTGCTCCCTTTCAACTACTGATTGATTGCTGAAAAATGCATATGAAGCAAATACTACAAGATATATAGAGTACAAATAGTTCAAAGTCTCAGGCAAAATTAAATCACGCTATTTTTTTTTTAGTAAAGATGTATGCAATGCTAGTATAGTATGCAAGGAAAAAATAGTGTTGGTTTTAATTGTAAGTTGTGGAAGTCACGATAAGTAAAGAAACAACTTCTTTAGAAATTCTGAAGTAGGCAAATAACTTGTTCTTTTCCACATAGTACTGGAAAAGAAAGAAAAGTGTTTTCTTTTCCTACCTTACAAAAAAGTAGGAAATGTTAGACAAAAATAACTCAACTATATCCTCTTGCAGGAAGTTTGGGTTTTTTGGCTCCGTGTGATACATATGTGAAAATGAAGGGAAACAATCACTGACAACTTCCTATTTGTTTTGTCATGTCTCTTCTTTGGATTGCAAACATTTTCAGCTTCCTTTGGTATTCTGTAATAAAGTGCCATAACAGGCAATATTACTGAAATAAATGAACACAAATGCTGTCTGTGCAAGTTTATATTCAGTAAGTGTAATGTTCCTCATTTTTTATGCTAGGCAGTTGCTAAAATGGTCCAACAGTGTTGTACATACGTTGAAGAGATTACAGATTTGCCAACCAAATTGCAGTTGATTGACACATTACGTACAGTGACAGAAGGAAAGGTAAGATATTTTGCTTTCCACAATCTGTGGTTTTTTTAAAAAAAAATTCTTTGTCATACTTATGTAACACTCAGGATTTTCTTGGTGCCTTGCAAACTCAATAGTTATCATGAAACAAGTTGATAAATTTCAGCTTTAATATTAGCTAATGGGAGGTATAAAACAGCATAGAAACAGACACTCCAAGAAGTCAAGAAATACATCAGTGACTAGGATTTGAAAGAACAGCCTCGAAGGCCCTGGGAAAGATACTCAAATGCCAAGATGTGTCTATACCTACAAACATCAGAATCATACAAACCATAATATTACCTGTGACACTCTGAAAAGTGAATGTTGGACTTGGAAAAAGCAAGATAGAAAGAAGCATTGATGCTTTTGAACTTTATGTTGGAGAAGACTCATGAGAAAAATGTAGATAACTAGAAAACAAACCAATAGATCATTGAACGCTCCCAGAGTTCTCAGTTGAGGCACAAACGCTGAGAATCAAATTAGACCTATTATGTGAGGGTTTAGCTCTCCAAAGGCTGGGAAAGATGGAAAGGAGAGGGTGACCACCAGCAAGGTGGGTAGACTCAGTTACAGTGGTGGTGAGTGAGTGCACCATTAGAAGACCTGAAGAACTAGGTTAGGAAGAGAACATGGAGAAAATCTATGGGATTACTAAAATTGACAACAGCTTGATGGCATATAATCAATTAATCTTGATCCATTCTTCTATTTGCCTTGTGACTCAGTCCTCAATATCTCTCTATATGTAAAAGCCATCTATTTTATATTGGTCACATTTGTATTCAATCTGCATATATTCCTTTAGCCATTCATTCTTGCCCCTGTCCTTGTTTTATCACCTGAGTTTCTTAAGAAACCTGGTTTTCATTCAGTGTACTTTTATGTTTCTTTTGACATATCCAACCCAAATTGCAGAAATACCGAGGTCTCTTTTTGACAGTTATTACTAGCTTAGTACATAAGGGATACTGTGTCTTCTCAGCAAGGCATTCAACAAAGTTTCTCATAATATCTTCATTATTTGTATTGAAATATGTGTTTTCCAATGGTCTTAAGTGACCCCTGTGGCAGGGTCGTTCGATGCCCAAAGGGGTTGTGACCCACAGGTTGAGAACCACTGTGCTAATGAGTCATAAAGTTACTACAGTGAATAGATCTTTCAGATATACCATGACTGAGGAGAGACTTGGAAGGTGTATAAATAGTTACCAAAGTATCCTGAAATTGGGACAGAGGAGGGAAAGCTAGAGCTCCTGTCATATCTTCATCTATATACAGATTCTGTGCTCGGCTGTCTATCAATAATACTTTCCAAGCTAATGTGGAGCCAATTATCAGTATTCCGTGAATACTGAGAATCAATTACAAATCTATTTTACAGTTACCTCACCTGCATTTTGCCATTTCAATACAGGTGTATGTGAAAATAATTTTATGGTTGGGGGTCACCACAACATGAGGAACTGTATTAAAGGGTCGTGGCATTAGGAAGGTTGAGAACCACTGCATTAGCACATAAATGCACATTAACTCATTAGTACATTAAGCTTTTACTATATTTTATTTTACTTTGGTTTTTATTTCCAATTTATTTTTTATTTAGGTTATAAAATATGAATATGATGCTATAGAATATAGATTGTAAGATTTAGATAAATTAAATTTTAAAAACAAAAAAAGTTTGTATCAATTATTTTTAAAATATAAATAAACAGATTGCTTGTATCATTGATTCTAAGTATAACATTGATAAATATATTTTATATTTGTAAAAATAATAAGGCTTCTTCTGCATATACAAATACTAGGTTTATGCAGTGGTTAATTCTACCTTGCTGTGTTTTAGATATACGTTGAAATTGAGAGGGCTCGGCTGACAAATACACTGGCAAAAATAAAAGAGCAAAATGGTGACGTAAAAGAAGCAGCCTCAATTTTGCAGGAACTTCAGGTAATATAAAAGAATAGCTTAGCTTGGGGTCAGTGCCCGTGTTTCAAATACAATTTTTCAATTTTTAAAAGTTGTTTTGATCAGTTATCTACTAGTCATATAAGAACATTAAATAGTGCAGAGGTTTGGGGGTATTTATCTCTTGTGTTTTAGAAACCTTTTAAATAAAGCAGTTAAATACATTACCCACACAGTACTGTTTACTTGCCAGTAAGGGTTTTCCAGCTAGATGGTAACCAGCTTTGTAGGCAATACCCCAAGAAAACAACGAAGATATTTTCTAGAAGATGTACTAGGTGGGTCTGAAATCCAATGTGACACACATGGAAGTTTTTTCTCTCTCCCTGCCTCCAGCCCTTTAAAATAGATTTTTGAGGACTTAAACTGTCATTTGTCAAAAAACTTAAATTTCATTTTGAATTTGACCAAAATTCAAAATAAATGAAACATACTCAGCTGGAAATTGAACAGACTTTATCTACAAAATCTTGTCATACTGCAACTATTTTGATTTGCTGTAGACTTGCAACTCCCAAGTGAAGTTCTATGTAGGTTAAAAATAAATGTTTTTGTTAGCTTTGTGTGCAGTTCTTAGCATTTCACATGTCTCAGTCTATATTATTTTAATGCTCCGAACTTTAGGTGGAGACCTATGGATCAATGGAAAAGAAGGAACGTGTGGAGTTCATCTTGGAACAGATGAGGCTTTGTCTGGCTGTAAAGGACTACATTCGAACTCAAATTATAAGCAAAAAAATTAACACCAAATTTTTCCAGGAAGAAAACACTGAAGTACGTCTGGTGGTAGAAATTTTTTTGGTTTATGGGGTGTTATTCACACATCTTAAACTGTTCTCACACTACTGGGGAAGTGACAGGTGTGTATGCTTAATGTGTCTCTCCTAACTCAATGTTATTTGACATTTCAGAAACTAAAATTGAAATACTACAATTTAATGATTCAGTTGGATCAGCATGAAGGTTCTTATCTTTCCATTTGTAAACACTACAGAGCTATTTATGATACACCCTGCATCCAGGCTGAAGGTGAAAAATGGCAACAGGTAAGACAAGAGGGAAATGGTCATGTTAAAAGCTGTTCATGTCTGTGTAAGCCAATGCTGCCTTTATGAAGGTAGTCATTTAATTTTTAGAGCAATGAAAGTCACATCTTATTGTTTTCCTGTTATAATCAATATTTTGGAGGGGGGAAAAGTGATTTATATTCCATGTGCATTTCTTGAAATAGCATTTTGTTGTTTCTAGAACAGCTTCCAAGTTACTTTCTTTGTTATTAAATAAAATGTAATTAGAGTTATATTTGATAGAATAGAACAGGGGTCCCCAACCTCTGAGCCACGGCCCACCATTGGGCTGTGGCCTATTCAGGATTGGGCTATGTGAGTCAGTGGTGGGATTCAAAAAATCCCACCACCGGCTTGCTAATTTGGGGGTGGGGAGGACGCACCCCATCCCGTCCTGCCCCCTCCAGCTTCTGTGCAAGCGCAGAAGCCTGGCAAGTAAAGCTGACTTTCTTCTCTCCCCCATGCCCCTTGGGTTGTGGGCTGTGGATGGAAAAGGCGCCGGTAAGCGCTTCCTCCACCCGAAGCTCACAACCGATCAGGCTGGGGGAAAGATAAGAAAATCAGCTTGACTTGTGCAGGCGAGCAGCTTTTTTTT
>JANHFR010002798.1:0-16531 GCA_032468015.1 Mimophis mahfalensis | reverse complement strand
GAGGGAGCTCATTCCAAAGGGTGGGGGCCCCCACAGAGAAGGCTCTCCCCCTCGGGGTCGCCAAACGGCACTGTCTCTTTTTTAGAGTCTTGGTGATACAGTAGCTAGAACACAATATTGCAGGGTAACTCTGCCCACAGTCTTGAGTTTGATCCTAACAGGCTCAAGGTTAACTCATCCTTCCATCCTTCTGAGGTTGGTAAAATGAGGACTCAGATTATTGGAGGCAATATGCTAACATTGTAAACCATCCAGAGAGTACTGTAAAGTCCTTTGGAGCGGTATATAAGTCTAAGTACTGTTGCTAATGCTATTAATCCCAGTATTACAGTCTTACAATTGGGGAAGCCACAGTGAGAAAAAAGAATTGGAAAGCTTTATTCAGTACAAGATAGTCCCTATTCTCCTTTTTGTTACTGGAGCTTGGATACGCTTAGTAAGATTACTCTTTTGTCCCAATCAGCATTGCAAAGAATTTTATGCACTTGAAAATTTATAAGAATATTTTTTGTTTTATTTCAATATGCTTTTCAGCCATTGAGTGTTTAAACATTTTTGCTGTTTGTGAAATCACTGTTTATAGTTAGGATTTAGTAGTCTTACAGCTCCATCCTCTGTTTGGACTGTGTCCTGGTTCTGCCTCTGCTTTTTCAAACTCTTGATTGACATTTTACTTGAGGGGTCCTTGGGGCTCCTCCTTGTGTTGTTTTTTTTGCAGACGTTTCATTACCCAAATTGGGTAACATGTTACCTAGTTTGGGTAGTGAAACATCTGGAAGGAAACGAGCAAACTCAGAGAGCAACAAGGACTCCTCATGTCAACCCTGAGCTATAAATATTCTTCTTTATTAGTGACATTTTACTGCCAGCACAACATAACCTATGGAAAGTTCCTTGATTTTATCTGTGTCTTTGCCACCCTAAGGCATTAAAGATCAAGAAATACAGAACACCCAGGAATTTCATTTGCTTAGGAGCACTGACAGAAAACTACCTTCATCTTCTGTTTTGTGGGTTTTCGTGAGGCATCTGGTTGCTCATTTTTGAAAATAGGATGCGAACTAGATAGGCCTTTAGCCTTACACTGAAGGGTAACCATAATGTGTCTATTTGTTATTATTTTGAAACAAAGCTGCTAAAATTTTGTTGTTCTGAAGCCAGTTGTCCTGAAAACGAGGGTTTTAGATTCAAGCAGCCACTAAAGTTTGTGGATTTGTGCATGGCATACATTGAACCAGCAACTTAGTAATTTGGAAATACATCTGTTTCTGGAATTGGTAACACTTTTTGGCATCTTGTGTTCTTGCAGTGATTGTAAAAGGGGCAATATATTTCTCATTCATTTATGGTAAATCCAGTGGGGTATGCTGGTGTCAGCTTACATCAGCTGGCAACAGCAGATTGCTAAATTTTCTGGAATCTTGCGAGCCAGTTGAGGGTAGACCTGAGTCACTGCAGTTAGTGTGCTAACCAGCCATTCCACGGGTAGCAGCTCAGTGCAGCGTAAACAATGGAGTTAGCAGCTGCCCTTCTGTGCCAGCACACCACTAGGTAAATCTTTGAGTACATCAGCTTCATTTTAGCATGTTTTTTTTAACATGTCTGTGAAAGACAGGGAATAGAATGGAAGAATAGAACTTTATTGTCACTGTGGTTAATACACTCAGGATACACCCGCTGAGTACACCTAGTGAAATTTCGATGCTTCCTCCACAATAGATGTTAATATAAAACATATTTAAAGCAGCACAACATTCATTAAAATCATCACTTTCTAGAACTAAGACCATGTAGGAAAGACCCAATGAATGAAGTCCGCTTTGGAGTTTATCATATTTATGCAGAAGGGAATAAGCAGGATACTTTTGGAGAAAGCGACACATACTTGAACATACATGGTTAAACATGTACAGTGTGGATCACTCCAATGTGATGTATCTAAACTCAGCCTTCCATTTATTGCACTGAATTGCCTCTAACCATTGCCTTCACCACATGTTGTTTGTAATGGCTAGGAAAACAATTGTATTTCACTTTTTGAGTAAATTAAAATTTTAAAATATAAGAGGACTTCATCATATTCCTAACTCTGGTTAACTATTGATGTGGAGAAACTATGATACCTTAGAACTTATTGACCTGTACTCACCGCAGCCACATGGGCAACAATGAGCGATGATAGAGTTACATTTCGTTGCTATGTAAAGATCTATAGCTACTGAGCCCTTCCAGGAAAAATCTTCAGCTTTTAAATGTACATTATCAAAATAAATGATAGCTTTTTATAATATGATTAGTGAGGCATGATAAAGTTTCTAATTTGGACTCTGATTCTAAGTGTTGGCAGCAGATCCTTAGATATTAGACTGAAACCAATTGTTCTCCTGTGCAATGGAATTATTCTAAATAACAGTGCAATGCATATTTCCGAGTTCTAATTATACATTTTGAAGATCCTGTAGATTGGCACCTCCCGTATTTTGAGCGATATTACAATATCTGCCATTTAAAAGGGCTGGCTTCTAAAATCAACTTTTGTACTAACCATGATATCGAATTGAGATTTAGGAGACGAGGGAAAAAGCTTGTGAATCTATTAATTTATGGCAATAGACTTACAACAAGACCTTAAGAACGTAAGCTTCAATAACAGTTTCTTTTAGTATTAACATTTATTATTTAAATTATTGTAGCTGATGACAGAAATGAGCAAGTTAATGGACATTAGTGGAACCTCATATTTAAAAGTTATGCCTTTCAGTTGAACAGAGAGATTAGGTTATTAAATCTAAAATGAAAGTTTTTATATACCATTTTATTAAGACAATACAATCTGAAGTACCTAAAAAACATTTTTAAAAGTCTTGGCCTTAACTTTAAACAGTACATTTTCACGAGCTTTTGCATGAAACTAATAATAGAAGAGTGGTCTGTTGTATTGAAATTCAGCTGCCCATATTTCTTCCAAGAAAATATTCTTTACTTGACAAATTAGGCTTCTTAAGTTTCTTATCTTTTTAATTTTAGGTATGAATCATATTTATCAACTATAACTTTGAAGGGAAGGTGTAAACGTCATAAAAATATATGCTTGGTTTTTGTGTGTTTAAACCCTAGAAAGTTGTAGTAGTCAGCAGTTTGCTCAGTTGACAGCAAGTGAATGGATTATAATAATTGATTAAGAAGAAAAGCTGTTTAGGAAATATAGTAAAATACAGTTCACTGTGTTAAACATATTTTGGATCTTAGACAATTTAAAGAGATTTGCATTAACAATTTATAAATCTGATCACATGTTGAAACAAAAAACATCTATGTCTTATAACAGCTAAAGACTGACATATTTACTGTGTCTTAAGCTTTTGTGGAACACTGTCTGCTTCATCTAAAGCAGGAGTGTCAAACTTGATCTCATTGAGGGCTGCATCAGGGTTGTGTTTGACCTTGGGGGGAGCATGGCCAGGCTGGGTGTGGCCAACTCAACATCACGCATTCACTGCCTATAAGCACTGCCTATAAGTACATAAATACCTGTAGAAGAAGAGCAGGCAGAGCTGGAGGGTGTAGTTAAATGCACCATCAGTTTAGAATTTTTGTGTTGCCATAAATGGCTTGGGCTGGAGTATTTGAGGGGACACCTACTGCCGCAGTCATCTTCCCACCGCCCGGTTCGGTCCCATAGGGAGGGTCTTCTCCGGGTGCTGCCTGTGGGGGAGTGCCGGCTGGTGACACCAAGAGAGAGGGTGTTTTCCTTGGGGCGCCCGCCCTGTGGAATTCACTACCAGTAGAGATCCAGATGGCACCCAATCTCCAGACTTTCCGCAGGGAGCTGAAAACCCTGCTGTTTACATCTGCCGGCCTGGACTGAGCGGATTTTCAACAATTGATTTTAATCTGTTTGTGAGGGCGTATTTTATTATAATTAATTTTAATTTTTGTACTTTGTGTTTTTAATGCCCTGTAAACTGCCCTGAGTCCTTCGGGAGAAGGGCGGTATAAAAATCCAATTAAAATAAAATAAATAAAATAAATAAAAGTTCATTTGCCCCTCTTGAATTCCGTTGACTCTGATCTAGTGTCAATTTAGTGCTGACCTTTAGTTGACCAGATTCTTGTGTGTAGGCTTCAATAAATCATTTAAGCTGCATCCTTATCCTGATTCTTTGCACCTGACAATGCCTGGTAAAAGGGAACTAATATGTAAATATGATAGAGTTGGTGTTAGTTTCCTTTTAAGTGACCCTATTATTAAGACCCCGCACAGACAAAACTATCATGCCATGATTTCATATTCCTCCACTGAAAGTGGAATGAACCTACTCTCTCTTTCCTGCTCCTAAAGATATAGACCAGGGGTGTCAAACTGGATTTCTTGGACGACCAGATCAGCATTGTATTTGTTCTTCACAGGCTGGCGAAGGGGGCGGGGGAGAGAGAGGATGGATGGCAGATAGGATGGATGCCTCCTGCAGCATCTACTGGCCAAAATGGGGCATGAGTGGCCCCTGTTTTTGGCCTGGAAAGCCTCCTGCAGCACCCTGTCGGCCAAAGTGGGACAGGGGTTGTGGGCGAACTCCCTGCGCACCGTTTTCACTAGCAGAGGCACTGTGGGCCAATCCTTTGCTATTTCCAAGTCAGCCCTGTAAGCCGGATCTAAGTATCCCACAGGCGCCCCTGATACAGACAGATTGGTTCAGGGAAAGGCTTTCCTTGATTACATCTGGAAACAAATAGACAATCAGTGCACTTATTTCAGGCTGGGTTGCATGATTCCTTACAGCTTCTCCCTTCAGCTTTTGAAGGTCATGTTTTGTACTATTTGTCCTCTCTGGATCATTATGGGCATGCTTATATAAAGCATCTAAGAATAATCCAAAGAAAAAGTAACTTGAACAAGAGCCACAAAAGCTGTCTCTGTCTAAAACCAGTCAAGGCTTTTGTATCTTTGGATTTGGGATTCCATGTCTCAGAGGTCTCCTGGGCTTTCAATAACAGAAACGGAATGAAGACAATACGAGTCTTACAAAAATTTAAAAATATATTTTTTTATAAAGAAAATTTGTGTAAGTTATTTTATAGATGGCACTTGGTGCTGGCAAAGGTGGCAAGGATGTTTAAAGATAAATCAGCTAAGTGTTGGAAGTGCCATCAAATACCTGGCCATACTACCTTATTTATTTATTTATTTATTTATTCATTCATTCATTCATTCATTCATTCATTCATTCATTCATTCATTCATTCATTTATTTAATTTTTGTACCGCCCTTTTCCCGAAGGACTCAGGGTGGTTTACAGGGCCATAAAAACATACAATATAAATTTTACAATAAAGATTAAACCAGAATTTAAGCCGGACCAACAAACAGAAATTCAAAATATTTAAAATCCATTATCCCCAATTACAGATTCAAATTAAAATACCACTTCATGGGGACAGACCAGCTTGCTGGAATAAGTACGTTTTAAGGGTGCAGCGAAAGGCTCTCAAGCCAGGGACAATCTGGATCTCTAACAGTAGCTCATTCCAGCTCATCCATATGTGGTGGATGTGTACAGAAGTGGAAAAATATTGGACAAAAATACATACTTGGTTAGAAGAGATGACTCAACAACATACTGATTTGAAAACTGAAATATTTCTGTTGGAGAAGGAAGGAAGAAATGGAATATTATAAGACAGTGATGGTGAACCTTTTTTGGCTCACGTGCTGAAAATGAATGCGTGCACTGTTGCGCACAGTCTTGTGTGCCCTGTCCCCCATGCATGCACGTGCGACCCCCCCCCCCCAGCATGCACGTGCAAACACTGAACCAACCTGGTTCGGTGATTTAAACTCAGCTCATTGACGGGGTGTATTTCCAGCTCTGGATAGCGCATGCACGTGTGTGTGTGGGGGGGAGGGGATAGCGCACGCTATCCCCTGAGCCAGAAAAAGGCTCCCCTGAGGCGGAAAAATGCCGAACTGTTTGATTTTTTGGGGGCGTTTTTCCGCCTCGGGAGCCTTTTTCTGGGTCACGGGATAGCATGCGCTATCCCCTCTCCCCTCCCCCACCGTGCATGAGTGTGCTATCCCAAGCCAGATAAACACAAAAAACCCCCACCGAACAGTTCTGGGAGCTGCAGCCAGTAGGCAGGGCCAATCCTGCCCAATCTCCTTCTCTGCAGCACTTTTAACGCAGCCACCGGCTGAGCACTGACTTTTCAAGTCAGTGCGTGAGGGGAAGGTGCAGCCTCCTTCCACCTGCCCTGGGTGCCGTACGTAGCTACAGGCTGCGCTCGGCTACCGTGTGAGGTCCATTCACGTCCTCCCCATTCAACCGGGGCAGAGCTCTGAAGCCAAGAGAGCGGGAGCGGCGGATTACTCGCCCCCATTTTTGTAGCCACTGCCCTGATGGGCATACATGCCATAGGTTCGCCATCACTGTTATAAGACATGAGAATTATTCTATCGATGGCTAAAGAATAGATATGAAAGATAGAAAATAAAAGAAGACTAGTGAAACTATGTTAGTAGAATTAAATAACTAGGAGGAGCCTCGGTGGTGCAGTGTGTTAAGCACTTAGTACTTAGCACTTAACTGCCAGATGCCTGTAATTAAAGGCAAGTTCAAATCTCACCAGGCTCAAGGCTGACTCAGCCTTTCAACCTTCTGAGGTAGGTAAATTGAGGACCCAGATTGTTGGGGGCAATAAGCTGACCTTGTAAAAATGCCGCTAATAAAACAGGCATATACAAAGAATGAAGGCTGTTGCTAAGCACATTGAATTGGGCTTCTAAAGATTGTAAGCCCCCCTGAGTCTCCGGAGAAGGGCGGCATATAAATTGGAATTTTTTAAAAAAGTAATACTAGAAATATTATGTATTCAACTGTTAAGCCAAGAATGGGTAATTAATATGAATGAAAATGTGATGATAATGTGAATTATTATTATGCATGATACTTGTACCGGGATGACACAGTGTTTAATGAAAGATTTTTTGTTTATCAAATAAAATTTAAAATTAAAAAAGAGAAAAGTTTATAACGTATTAACATTTATATATTGTTACAAAAAACACAATAGTCTTCATCTACATACATCTCCCATTTTATGGAAAAATAATTGCAACAAGTCATGTCAGTGGAGCAAATAGTTATTGGGAAAAAAATAGCTATCATACCTATCCTATTTCCTAAGTCACCACAACAAGCCACAGTTTATTCTGGTTGTTTAGACCACTGAAAAATAACAGGAGATGCTGAGCATTCAGTTGAAAAAGATTCTGAATATAGAGTTTCAAAACGCTGTTTTGGCTTTTTTTATCCTGTTTGTTACAAGAGCATTTTTTGGGAATTAACTTTCTGTTTTCTATTTTAGGTTTAACATCAAAGTGCAGTTGCAGATTGTAGCAAGCTTCATGCTTACTGGTGTTTCTGGGGGTGCAAAGTATGCCCAAAATGGACAACTTTTTGGACGATTCAAACTCACTGAAACCCTTTCTGAAGATACTTTGGCAGGGCGACTGGTGATGACCAAAGTCAATGCTGTTTATTTATTACCGATCACTAAAGAGAAGTCAGGGCTGACCCAAGGAACCAAAGAGAAAGTATACGAAGCAATTATTGAAGAAAAAACAAAGGAATATATCTTTCTGAGAATATCCAGGGACTGCTGTGAAGAGCTTAACCTTCGAGCAGATTGTGAAATGCAGGTATGCTGGGGTGAAATATTTTTTATTTTAAATATATACAGTATGTATGTATGTATGTATATTTATTATGTTTTAGGGTGAAATCTTTTTTAGGTGCTTTTGACTCTTTCTATATTTGGAGTCCTGGTGACTTCGGTCCCAACACAGATACCTGCATGGTATATCTGAAACCAGTACAGCATTTAAAAGGGTGAACTGAAGACAAGGAATATCATCAAAACCACTGCTTCATCTTCTTTAGTTTTTTATCATTGTACTGTAAGAAATATATGGAGCTTTGAAATTATCTATCTCATCCTTTAGACATAAATAAGTATCGTTTAATTTTTATGCCTGTTTTTATAGGTAATAAAATTTAATGGTCCAAATTAATCATTGCCATTTAAAAATGAAAGTGTGCCATTTATTTCCCAGTTAAAAATCTGTTCTGATACAGGAAAAACCACAGGGTTGACGGAAGTGAATCTGTTATCCTCAAGGCTCAAAATCAGCAGTGCAGGTTATTGATTACAGGACCATCCATGCTTTCATTTTTTTGCCTGAAAATAAAAACTTTTGAAAATAATTCTGTCTATAACCCTGCTCTTTGTTCCTTTGACTGCCATCTATGCTCACCAACACTTTTTGCTCCACATACCTAGCATGAGTCATTGAAACTGTTTTAAATGGTGTGTCTTATCAACCTCTTCACTGTACTTAAGAGTGAACAACTTCCACCCGCCTTGAAAAGATAGATATTATTGTGTATTATCCAAGTGGGAATGTGACAAATTGCAGTCATCTCTAGACAGACCCCTCAAGGTGTGCTTGTGTGTGTGTGTGTGTGGGCTTTTAATGGCTCTATTATGGCTTCAGATCATTTACTCCACATGCTAAAGAATTGTAAAAGCTTATTTGGTTTTGGTGGTCAAAAGTAAAATACTTTTACTTCACATTTTCCACGCTTTCTTTCAACAAAAGTTATTTGACACTCTTCTTAAATAAAAGGAAATAAAGCCATAAACTAAAAAACAAAAACAAAAAACCAAGCAGAAAAAAACTAAAATTGTTGAAAGAGCGTCAGAATAAAACTAGTGTGTGAATCAAAATAAAACTAGTATGAGAAAAGGCAAAGAGCTTGAACTTGGAAATTTAGGAAAATTAAAATGTCTTCATGGCATAATACTTTTTGTGGGAAGATGATTCACAATTGAAGTGCAACCATAGAAATTGCATTTTCTGTAATAAAAAGATTTCCTTTGCAGGAGCCCCAGGAGATGATTAATTAATTATGGCCCTCTTTGTTCTATATCACTTATTTTGCCCTACAAAATAACTTTTAAAGAATAGAAAATAGCATTAAAAATTAAATAAAATCCTTCTGAAGGAGTTTTTGTATAAATGCCTAATTATAATATCCAAACTAATACATAATAATGGTTTCATTGTATAATAAAAAGAAAAAGAAAACAGACAGATAATGTACTCAGTAAGTGTCCATTTTGCTAAATGTGATAACACTAATTGCATTTCAGGACAAGTGATAGAGCACTATGGCAGAAATAGTTTGTTTTGCAGAAAACTCTGTCTAGACAATAATGGCAACTACGTCTTATTTCATTATCATGATTGAAGCAGCTCTGTCCTCTCTTTAGTTCTTGGTTCAATAAAACTGTTGCAACCTGTGATAATCAAATTAAACATTGGGCAGCTCCAATTTGAATACAATTAAATGTAATGTAATTCTGATGGAGGAGATAGCTGCAGCCATCTTCATTTACAGGGTGTATTTCAACTTATTTCATTAAAGGAGGTGGATAAGTGCCTAAAAGCAGTTGATCAATAGAGTCCTGATTTGATCCTATATGAGATCAGTCCTGTTCTTGATCTCGGACTCAATAGCGCATTTGCCAGACCTTTATTAAAAATAAATCCATAGGTCTCCTTAAATAAATAACAAATGATCAAGCTCAAGTCTAATAATTTCATAACTGATAAAATAATGATGATCCTGATGATGATGATGTTTGGAAATGTTTGAAAAGGTAGTTTTTGCGTATTAAGAATTACAGGCCCATTTTTGATAGATGAGATGAATGAGAAAAATGTGACCTGTCAAATTAGAAAGCCCATTTCTTGTAATATAAAAATAGCGTATTAAAATCATTTATTTAGAACATTTATATAAAAGAGAGGTATGAATGAATTCCAGGATATGGTAATACTATATGTTGTAATATACCACAGAGTGTTCATTTATATCACTATTAGCAGACATTTTACTGTCATCTGACATTGGAAACTGTAGTGGAAAACTTGTCCTTGTGTCATATTTATATTGTGTATTTTGAAATACCCTGAGTCCTCAGAGCGTAGGGCAGTATAGAAATGTAATTAATAATAAATAAATAAATAAATAAATATTTTCTGAATACATTTTATTTCCATTGAACACATTTAATATATTCTTTATACACCACGAAATGATTTCTCTATCTCCTTTCTGTAGGTATATAGTATATAGTCTATAGGCTATTGAGTTGAAGAACTTTCAAATACAATTTTCATGTACAGATTGTAATAAATGAATTTTCATTGATGGAAACTGACAATGTCACTTTCTAATCAATTGAAAAATTATGTGAGAAAATGTATTCATTTAACATAGATAATTAGTTGACATGCTGCTTACATCAGTGGTACTCAAAGTGTGTATATTTTCTAACAAACAATAATCAAAAAGCCTAATTGGCTGTATCTGGAAATAGCACTTCAGTACAGAATGAAATGGTTCATTAGAGGGCGTGACTAGATTACTTTCAGAGGTTACTTGAAGTTGAGCTTGTTATGTCATTCCTGCCTTTTGTTAAATAGCATTGATGTATTATGGAGTGCATTTAGCTTTACATAATAACAAAAGATTATTATCCAACCACTCCATTTAAAGGTTTCTATATTTTAGAGAGGGAATAGGTGATTTGTGACCTCAAATGTGGCTTCCAAATCCCCTCAGATCATGACCAGGGAAAATCAAGACACTTTGCTTTCATCTTGGCATGGGAAATATATGGAAATATGGAACAATATATCCTAGTTTAGAAATCAGTTAAATCCTCGAAATTCCCTTCTGATTGCATCCACATACTGTATGTATTATAGCTACACTATAGCTCACCACCTCCAAATGTTGTCTTTGCTCACTAAAATATTGTCTACACCTGTTTTACTCAGTCTGATGTATCGTATTAATTTAATTTAATTTAATTTAATTTAATTTAATTTAATTTAATTTATTTGTTTAGCCCATTTATAAGCCCACACAACTCAAGCAGTGTGACTTTGGGTCATGTATGGCAAATGCTCATGTTTAGTGACAAAGCCTCCCACTGTAGGATTAACTGGAGAATGCTTTAGTAAGAGGAAAGGTAGAAGGTTAAGGTGTTTATTTAACATTTCTGCAAGTCATGTTCCTGCCCCCACCAATCATTGCACTTCTTGTTGATCAAATAGGCCTTGGGGGGATTAATGAAGCATTATGAGAGCCATGTAAAACTGATACTGTCAGATTTGCTTTCTTTCTCATGTTTCTACTAGTTTATTACTTAAGTTTTGCCTAAGACGAGTATAAAGCATTTGAAAGTATGCCACAGGTAGGGCACCACAAATGAAACACCACTTCTGGAAGTATTAAAACAGCCACATTCGTTGGGCCGCTCACAACTCTGTTTTTAAGAATGTCCTCATTATGTATGCGCCCAGGTTACAAGCACTGCGGCTTGCTTTCACTAGTGGTCCCAGGTTGATTCTCTTTTTGTGTTCTGTGTCCTAAAGCTGGAAACAAGTTGGACTTTAAAAGCTGGAATTTTTTATAGGGTTTCTTTTTTTCCAGCAAGCTTTAAAGCAATGTAATCCTATTTCCTTACATGATAGGATATAACTTGCATGTCTGTGGGCTATTCCAGAACTCCATATAAGTCTATAAGCTTCAGTCTACCCTTCCCTTTTTGTCCAATGAAGAATTAATCAGAATTTCAAAAAATTGAATGCTACTTTGAACATCTTAGGATATTGAGGTTCCCACTCCCCATGTATAGTCAAAATGGTTCCTTTTTGTTATTATATGCATAAATAATATAAGAAATAACTTTTGAGTTATTTAGGAAAATTGCTTTGACAACTTAACATTTCAATATATATTTTAATGTGCTCTGGTTACTGTATATTTCTAGTGGGAATTGTGGTGGATAATATACTCTGTTTGGCTCCTATTAAATTGTGTTGTTTGAAATTTTACATTTTCTCTTTTTGAATATGTGTGTATGTATGTATATATAAATAAACTTATCCCAATATTGTGGAATTGTTTGAGCAGTCAAAAGCATGGTAGAGTAAATGAAGTAACATTGCTTTATAATGGTTGGTTTTAAAACAATAAAAAAATGGATTTTATTGATTTTAAAAATAATTCTTATTTTTTAAACCGGTTAATAAATATTTTAACACCCTGCTCCTTCAAAATAATGTTTGTTTTTACCTTCATTAAAAAGAGATGATGTGCTTGCATTATATCAGTTTGCGATATTAACATGTGGACAAGTAGGAATGTGTTCATGATTAACTATTCAAGTTTCAAAAAGTTTATTCACAAATTATGTAGTTTTATGGTGACAATGTAGGGGATTCATTATATGCATGAGTGTAACTAGTCCTTTTAATTTCCCGTTTTCTGGCATGTAACTCATTTATTCATTCCTTCATTCCTTCCTTTATTTTGTATGCACTTAGGTTGAGCTTCAGTTTCAGTTAAACCGCTTACCCCTCTGTGAAATGCATTATGCCTTGGATAGGATCAAGGACAATGGTATCCTATTTCCAGATGTCAGTATGACCCCCACAATACCTTGGAGTCCCAACAGGTACAAAAACATTTAATACTTGGATACAGGGAACTAATGTATTAAAATTACAGAATTTGCCTTACTTGTATTTAGATGATTCATATAACCTTGTCCACTAGAATGTCTTAGGTAAAGTGATGAGAAACGAATGACTAATTTTTCCTATGAATGTCAGGATTAGGCAACGGACTATTTTTATTCTTTATATCAAAGGCCAGTTTTAATCAATCACATCGTGTACGGAAGAAACTGCTTTAAAAATGAACTGTTCTTTCAAATATGGTATACTTAATGCAGATTAAAGCTCAGTTAGAAGCATTTGTGTTGCATTATATAACAAACTATGGAGAAAAGCTGGACCTGTATGGAGCAATCTAAAAGAACTGGGTATGAGAGGATTTTAATCTGCCTGAGGATATGGTTGGGGTATGGTGAGAATCAATAACATTTCTAACATCTGGTTTGTAGTATTTGTAGCATGTTAAGCTAGTTTTAAATCTGACTATTATACTAGCAGGTTACAGGTGGCAAATGAATTAAGCTGCTGTGCTTTTGTTACGTTTGTATATTGCTCGTGCATATATTTCTTGAGGATAAATAAATGCAAATGTTTCTGAGATACGAATCTACCATATTATAAACAGTACATTTTACAAAAAGGTAGCAGAAAAGTATAAAAGAATCAAAGGGTATTTTATCATTTGAGGAAACAATGCTGCATACACAGACTTTTGAGTTTGAAATTATACCTATTTCTTTGTTTGAAAGTAAGGTATATTGTAATCTAGGCAAGGAGTAGGCAATCTTTTTGTGCCAACAGCTGTTTTTTCATTTCTGTTTCTTTGTGTGCAAGATAGTTAGATCACTAGAGAAGACAAGATTATGATTTTGAGACTGATATTTCTCTCTCTAGGGTTTTTTAAAAGGTTGTATAGGTTTTACCTTTATCTCCCAGTGGCAGTACCAAGCCAGCATTGGCAGATCTTGGAAAAGTTAAGTGGGTTTAGACCCTGGGAAGAAGACAGTGGCAAACCACTTCCATCTTGTTGCTGCAAAAACTTGCAGTACTTGTAGTCCTCAGGAGCCAAATTCAGTTGAGGAGTCTTCATCTTTTATCACAAAAGACAAAGCGACAGCAATTATTCCTGAATAATTAATAATAGCCCTCGCTTAACCTAATTGGAACTGGAATCTTCATTGCTAAGTGACGCGGTTGTTAGGTGAAACATCACAGGACCTCCCAGCTTAGCAAGGATTGTTCCATTCGTTAGGCCAGGATTGTGCTCTTGTTAAATGAATACTTTACTCTTCTCCTGCCCTGCCACACTTGCCTCTTGCCCATCACCTTTGGCCTTTTGACCACCATGTATTCTGCCCCCACCCACTGCCGCCCTCCAAAGGCTGCTAGCTAGCTAGCCCTTTGCAAAGCTTTGTAAGAGAAGAGCTCTGTTAAGAGTGAGCAGAGGATCTGCAGGTTGTTTCTGTTGGTGCTGGAATTGCCTCCAGCCCACACACAAGCCTACAAGCAGAGGTGGTGTTCAGCCATTTCTGGCAGGTTCTGGAGAACCGGTAGCGATAATTTTTACTGGTTTGGTGAACTGGCGAATACCACCTCTGATTGGTTGACACTGGCAACCAATTGGCTGACAGCATGGCCACGTCCACTAAGCCACACCCACAAAACCGGTAGCAAAAAAAAATGAATCCCACCACTGCCCGCAAGCCATTTCTCTAGGAATGCTCCCAATGTGAACTGCAGAGGTTATGTTGCAAACAGTCTCAGAGAACTGTCTGTGGGCTTCAGCACATTGGAAGCTGCTGGCCCTTTGCAAGGTTTTGCAGGAGGAAGGCTGGACTGAGAGTAAGAGGTGGGTGTACTGATGCTGGGATTGCTTCCATACCTCATTGAAGCTTGCAGGCTGGGTCTCCATGAGTGCTTCTGACCCAAGCTGCAGAGAAGTGGAAGCCTTCGTCCCTCTGCTGCCTCTAGTTCTGCTACCACCCTGGACAACACCCGCCACACAGTCTCCACCTTCACCTGGAAAGGCCCTGTCGCCTCTCCTGCCTCACCCAGTGATAGAGAGCGCTACACCTTGCTGTCCCACTGCCTTCTCCCTGGCTGGACCCATCAAGCTTTGGCAGATGAGGCTCTGCTGCCCTGCAGTGACCACTTGGATTCTGAGCCAGCAGCAGGAAGAAGTCAGTCAGATATTAGTGATGGGGTGGAGGGGAGCAGGTCTCTGCAGTAGAGTTCAGAGCAGCAAAAAGTACAGACATAGGGAGAAAAAATAGGCATGTGGGAATTGAAGCCCCCTTGCAGTCCTCTGTATGCCTACTCTGTAGGCCTACTTC
Source organism: Mimophis mahfalensis (assembly GCA_032468015.1). Taxonomy (NCBI): domain Eukaryota; kingdom Metazoa; phylum Chordata; class Lepidosauria; order Squamata; genus Mimophis; species Mimophis mahfalensis. The sequence goes on along the minus strand of JANHFR010002798.1, from coordinate 1,605 downwards.
TAAATCTGCTAAAACACATTGTAAGCCGCCCTGAGTCTTCGGAGAAGGGCGAGATATAAATGGGATTAAAAAAAAAATCTACCACATGCTTAAAGCTGCAGTTTAAAACAATCATTAATCTTCTAATCTATAAGTGGTCTCAAGCATTTACTGCCCCAATTTCATTATTTCCAATTCTATAGTGTTAGTGCTTCTCAGTTCAGAGGTAGGATTTTATATCCTTCCCCAAATTATTTAAAAACATCCACCCAACTGATCACATTTTTAATTATATGGTTCATTTCTGTTTTTGTTAATGTCACTTGTATCAATTCATCAAAAATAATATTCTGGGATGTTAAATTGAACAATGAATGAAGAAGTATTATGGTGATGTACTAGCAGTTGAAAGTTTATTAGATGTTTTAAACTTAGCTTTGATTATAAAAGCAATGTGAGGGAGGATCACAAGGCCTGTTTCAAACCAAGTTGGGGTGTTTTAGGCCTTTGGACAGAATGAAACAGGGCTATTTTGTTCCAAGCAGAAGAGGTACGGGAGGAGTGGGAAAAAGACCAAGTATGTCATCTGCTGAGGTGGTAAGGCTGTGAAAGGAAGGAGTGTCAGATCCATGGCAAGTGAAATGGTGGGAGATGCTGGGATGGGTGGCTGAAGGGATGGAAGGAGGAAAGATGCTAGGAAATCAGAGGTAGGCAGGATGGCCCGCTGGCTAGTGAGATACGCTGCGCTGGGACATCAGTGACAATAATTGAAAGGAGGGGGAAGTCGCAGGGAAGATTGAGGGCAGATGGACCAATGGGATATGAGACGTTAGTGAGAGTTGAAGGAAGGAAGAGGAGGTGATAAGATTGGGAACAGGAAGGTTAGTAGGATATATCCCACTGGGAATTCTGAAAGAAAGAAGAGAAGGGACAAAGCGCAGAGCCTTGACGTACTCAGCCCATCCAGATTTTGTTTCATGTGAAACAAAGTGTTCTGGATTTTGGTTTTGGCCAATCTGAAATGGTTCAACAGAACCTCTACAGCTGGGGTGGGCAACTATGGCAACTTTATGACCTGTGGACTTCAACTCCCAGAATTCCTGAGCCAGCCATTCTCACCGTTAATCAGTCAGATGGTATGACCAAATATTAAAGTGTTTTTTTTAAAAGGGATAATTTTTTTCTCCTCAGTATTAGTTGAGATTATAAAAATGGTAAGAATTTATAAATATAAATCTTTGATATAAGAATATCAAATAAGAATTTATTAATACATTGTTTCCGATGTGTCTTTGATTATATCCTACTTTCCGTTGTGCAGGCAGTGGGATGAGCAGTTGGATCCTAGGCTCAATGCAAAGCAGAAGGAGGCTGTTCTGGCCATCACAACTCCACTGTCAATTCAACTGCCTCCGGTCCTTATTATCGGTCCTTATGGGACGGGCAAAACTTTCACTTTGGCTCAGGCAGTCAAACAAATTCTCCAACAGCAGGACACTAGGTGAGATGGAATGATCTGCAGATTTTTAATTAGGAGGCAAATGCCTCCCTTTATTTAAAGGTTAGCAGTGTAGAGTTTTCATCTGGCTTTACCCCTCCCCCCCTTTCCCACCATCCCTCCTTGTC
>JANHFR010002795.1:62861-76877 GCA_032468015.1 Mimophis mahfalensis | reverse complement strand
GCCAAGGTTGAGAAACACTGCTCTACCTGGTCATCCTAGGGAAGAGTTTATTTAATATCTAAATACAAGTAAATAAATAAACTATTTTATATTCTGCATTTCCTTCAAGATCTTCAAAGCAATGTACGGTGCTCCTTCCGCTTTTTCTTCTCTGCAATATCAGTCCTGTGAAGTAAGATTAAGAGAGAATGATTGGCCCAGTCATCCAATGAGCTTCCATGACTGAGGATGGACTCCAACCTGAGTATCCATGATTCTAATCCAACACACAACTGTCCTACCCCAAAAAATATTCAAATAGCTAAGAAAAGGAGTGATTTTATAGTATTTGTATTTCTGTTTGGATTATAGGTGGGGAAGGGGCTGGGAGTCAAGCCCCTTCATTTCTCACTACAGTATTAAACTATACTTCCACATTGGAAGTACTGAAGCACTTCTATGATGAAAGAATCAGCTGGTGACACTACTGTTGCCCAGAAGACACTTAGTTGGGGGCTCCTTTTCTCTCCCCATTAAGTTGCCCATGAAAGTGGTCCCCATTTATCTACTTGTAGTCATCTGCTTTCGAACTACTGCATCAGGAGGAGCTGGAGTGGGTGATGAGAGCTCATCTATGGTGGTGCCATGGTTAGAATGCAGTACTGCAGGCTATTTCTGCTGACTGCTGGCTGCCTGCAATTAGGCAGTTCGAATCCCACCAGGCTCAAGGTTGACTCAGCCTTCCATCCTTCTGAGGTGGGTAAAATGAGGATCCAGATTATTGGGAGCAATATCCTGACCCTGTAAACTGCTTAGAGAGGGCTGTAAAGCACTGTGAAGTGGTGTATAAGTCTAAGTGCTACTGTTATTGCTATCCTGTCCTGTGGTAACAATTGGGTTTTGAAAATGAGCCAGCTGATCATCAGCCCAGCATCTAAACCTTGTGAGCCATTTTCCACCATTAATTTTGAAGAACAACAACAAAAAAGAGAGAGACCAAAACATTGTACTGCCCAGAGAGTATAATGACATAGCAAATATTTTAAGTTAAAAAGGACCCCAAATGGCTTATTTGGATTGGGAATTGCTCTCAAAAATCTCCTGGTTATTTCCTTTGCCATTACAATAGTAATGTTACAATAGTCATCTAGTATCTTTCTATTTGTTTGTTTACATTTATTAAGTTTATATGCCACTCATCTCACCATCGTGTAACTCTGAGCTGCTTAGAACATAAAGAAACATCAGATTAAGTTAGCAACCAGGCTTTTTACAACTGAACTAGAGACAAATGACAACAGAACTGTTATGTATTTAGTAACTTTCCTATTTGTAGTAGGCAAAAGGCTTCTCCAAAAACACTGTGGCTATAGTCCCTGGGCAGTGTGTTATACTCCCTGAGCAACACCCACATTTCATTGTTTCAATAATACAGGGACAGTGCAACTAATCTGAGCACTGCAGAAATTACCTAGACTAATATACATTAATGAGATAGTTGGAAGATGAAATATAATGAAACTTGGATCTCTGATTTTCTAATATAAAAGCTATAATGCTGGCATATAAATAGGAAGAATATGAATACAATGTGCTGTGTATACATTATGGATCCTACCAGATGTAAAAGCAGATATAATGAATATCTATTATACCGTGATATAGATTTTTCCCACAGCAAACATTATAAATAAATTCAATATATGACTTTCAGTCTCCCAGGTACCTAACCATCCTCTAAGATTATATATGACTGATCCCATATTCTCCTGAATAATGCTAGATTAAAGAAGCAGTGATAAAGATTGATAATCCATCTTGCACCACCATTTTAATAAAAGAGGCAGAGGGAAAAAAATCTGAAATGGGTTATTAAAGAAATTGCTGTCCAGAAAGAGAATGAATTTGTATTTTCATTACAATGGTTGTCATTCTGTCCGTTCCTCTGCCTGAAAAGCTATGTGGGAACAGACAAATACAAGAACCTGGTCATTTCCTATGTCATTTCTGGATGCATACTATGTTTAATACTAAATACTTTATCAGTTACAAATGCAGCTGTACAAAACTTCAATACTATTCTTTTCCTTAAACTGGGATGTGAATATGTGTGTTTTTAATAGTATTTTTTTATTAAAGGCTAGAATTACAATAGTGAAAACTAAAACAAACAAAAAAACTCTGGATAAGGAGAAGACTTGAGATGGCCCATAAGTGGTCCAGATAGGTGCATCTCATGAGGAGTTCATAAGAGAGCAGTCTTTGAAGATTTAGAGCAGGGGTGTCAAACTCACATCATCATGGTGGCATCATATGATGTATCAGGACTTCTTTCCTCTTTGCTAAACCGGGCATGGTGCATCTGACCCACAGGCTGGGAGCTTGACAGTCCTGATTTAGGGCTGCCAGCGACAGTGAAAACTCTTCTAGAGGCGTGGATCTTCGAGAACCATTAACATCAAATAAATACAACAACATAGCTAGGAAAGACATACTTTAATAAAGAAAATAAAGTATAAACAGCCGACTACATTCTGCTAAGATAAATCTCCTTCTTGCCACAGCAAGAGACAAAATGAAAGGGAAGAATAAAGGGAGGAGTTGCGCAGACACAGTCTTGCTACTACCACCCTAAGGAATGTGGATTTAGCCAAAACATAAACCATGTGTATAGAATCACCATAGCAACAAAATAAGGAAGGGGCCTAGTCCTGCTACTGACAGTTAATAAACCATGTTTACAAATGAATGAAGCCTAGCTGACAAACTATGTGACAAGAGCATTTGAAAAGGAAGACATAGTCATCATGCTTTTTATGGCAAATATACTCTGTGTGTGTATACACATACACACACTAAATGCCACACCAGGAAGAGACACAATATATTAATTAACCTTTTGAATAAAAAAAAAAACCTTGGAGAAATGGAAGGACCTAGAATTACAGATAGACTTGGATTTTCAACAGTGCAGAGAATAGCTTAAGTGAATTTTCTGAAGGGAATTATTTTGTTGCCATCCCCCTAAATGTAGACTTTTTATCTAAATAACACCAGTCGTACAACTTCAGAGAGACAAGTATTGTAAAAAAACAAAGATATACAGTTCAAAACCCCCCAGGTTATTTCAGGTGCAGACTGTAAAACAATGAATCATTTGTATCAAGCATGTGAATTAAACTTAGACAATTAAATAGGTTAGATATGTCAGATTTGACATAGAGGACATACAGTCAGACATAAAATTACGTAATGTACATAATTTTTTATTTATTTATTCATTTAAAACATACAGCTGTCCATCTTATATTGGATTCTGAGCAGCTCTCAACTTTTCAATTTTTAATTCACGAATATTCAATGTTCATGAATATTAATGCCCATTAAGCAACTTGAGGAGCTATGAGAATAAGTAAGATACATTGTGAACACCAAGCTGAAAGAAATGTATATTCATGAAATTTCAAACAAGGGTGTTAATTTTTTTGTATCATGGGCCAAATCCTACAGTACTATTAACAATGGCTTAGATACCTTGCATCAAGGGGGTGGTAGCCGGTGGATTGATATAGCCCAGTTCCAAGACATCAGTTACTCTTGTAGAGCTAAAGTCTGTTTTATTTACAAATATTCAGAGAAGCCACGAGGCGGCCAAGCTTACAGAAAGGAAACTGAAAGTAGTACATGCAGAGCATACATGAGCAGCAGGAGAAGTTTCTATACAGAGTGAATGTTTCAGCGAGCACCCTCTAGGGCAATTGTTCAACCTTTTATAGTCTAACCCTTAACTATGATTGACAGGTCATGAGGCTGTCTTTTGACCAGGGTAGTTGGGCTTGCACCTGCCGGTAACAGACTCCCTGTCTCCAAGCTGTTAGTGTGGTGTGGCCTAAAACACTGTCAGCCATTTTAAGTGCACCTTAACATCATACAAGAATTAATGTTTCTTTAATGTGAGAATGTAAAAATATTAACCAAGTCATTTTCTGAACAACCTATCATGGTAGCCAAAAGAAAGTTGAAAATTAAATTCTTAGGTAACTATATATATACAGTGGCAGAATGCAGACTTCCAGCCTCTTAACAGGAAGGGATAAGAAAAAATATCTCAAGTCAAGCAAATCAACATATAAAGGAAAATAACACGAATGAAAGATTAAGAAGAACAAAAATAAGTCATTGGGAAATTTACAGCTAAAGAAGGAGTACTCAAGAATAATCATACAAGGGATCTAATAGAGGCAAATAAAAATGGCAAAAAAAACCCTGCTGAAATCCTGTATAAACAGAATTATAGCATTACAGAAACATTTGCATAGAGCGAATATACTCATGAATCTTTTCCAGCAAAAATTGAGGCGCAGCAGGAGATAGACCATCTGACAAATAAGAAGGCACCAGGTGCAGATGAAATGCAGGCTAAATTGTTTGAAGCTGCAGGAGAAGAGGCACTTAAAGTGCTAACATCTCTACTTAACAAATATCAAACAAGACTGTGTGGTTCACAGATGGGGCGGGGGGAATAAGTGTACAGTATATACCTATACCAGAGAAGGAGATAGAAGAGAATGTGCAAATTACCAAACTATTGTACTGATGTTTCAGGTAATCAATGCTTTATTTAAGGTCTCCTTGAGGAGGATAGTCATGGATGGAAAAAGAAATGCTGAGGAAATTGGCAGTTTTCAGAAAAGGTGGAGGAACAGGAGGTAAGATAGCTAATCCCTGACTGTTTGTCTGAGGAACAAGAAGGGGTTATAAGAACTGAGTTTGAAAGACTTAGAACAGAAGAAAGAGTCAAAGATGCATTTTGTCACCAGATCACTGCAAATTATATCCTGAATATCATGGCTGCCTGCAGGGAGAAGCAACAGGGGCCCGACATAGACAAGTGATGACTTCCTCACACAGATGCCAAAACTTGTCTTCTTACAGCAGGAAGCAAATACATAATGACAATATTTTATGATACCATTTTGGCATCGTTGAAGTTTGCTGCATGCATGATTACCAAATATATTGTAAGAATAGCTGGACTGGAAGGGATGGCAGCTGGAATCAAAATAGGAGCCCAAACAGTGTCAGTGTGAGATATTCAGACAACAGCATGTTATTAGCCAAAAGTAAAGATGACTTGGGTCATTATCAGAATAAGCATGGAAAGTGACAAATCTAGTATAATGTTAAATATAAAGAAAGCAAAGGGCACTGCCAACTAGTATGTCTAGTGAATTTATGATGGAGACAATATTAGGTAAGTAGATCATTTTGTTCGGTTTGGTTCTAAGTGAAAATGGTCTGTCTTCTAGAGTAGTAAAAAAGATATTAATCCCAAGGAAGAAGGAAATGACAATTTCATGGTGTTTAAGGATATTCCTAGGACAGTATAGGACAATAATAGAAGAACTACTAGGCATCAACTTGATAGCTCCTTGTTAACAAATATTTCCAGGATATGTTCTTGAATCAAAGTGTAAACAATATTTTGGTTGGCTAATCATTAAACAACTTCAGATTCATGGTCAAGGTTTAACTCAGGGGTGTCAAAATCATGTCATCATGGCGGCATCACATGATGTATTGGGACTTTTTTCCCCTTCGCTAAACGTGATGTGGGTGTGGCCAGTGCATGATGCATCCGGCCCACAGGCCAGGAGTTTGACAACCCTGGTTTAATTGGTGAACGTACTATATGACATGCACCACTTACAAGCCCAAGGAGCTCCATAACTGTAAAGGGACATTTCCTGGACTTCTAGAAGAGAAAATATACAGGATTATGTATAACTTCAGTGCTGAATATAATTTTGGAACCTTGGAAATTAGCATTTATTTGCGCTGAAATTTTAATCCCTCCTCAAGGCTGTTCCCTGGAGAATGACGTGTATGCAGCAGCTGCAGAAATGAATCCTCTAATGTCCTGCCTGTGGAACTGCGTATTTCAAATTTCTACTTGTTATTGCAAAAATTATTTGGCCATCAGGATACAACAGGAGCCTACCCACAATTGGTCTCTCAAATCAACAGTGTTTCCATCCAACATTAGAGGTAGGTGGTAGATCAGTCATTTCTAACTCACTCTAGCCAACAGTGCTCTTTGGATACAACTGTGGTCTTAGAAACCTAGAAAATCTCTCTTGTACCAGTATTCAATGTTCCAGATTCCCCCAACCTGGCAATGCTCCAGATCTACGGTATAGAGCACAGGCCCCAGATTTGATTTATTTATTTAGCATAACACAATGTTAAAAGCACTTCATATTTACAAATTAAAACAATTAGAAAGAAGCAACAATAAAACCTAAGAGGGAAACAGAAATAACATTTCAGAGTTTAATGTCGAGTTTGGAAATCCAGTCGGTAGCTGTTGTTGTTGCGCAGAGGAAATCCTTAAAATCTCCTGGGTATCTTCTATTAGTGCATTTCTTCACTATATGTTGGATAGTCTGTCGGGGAGCCCTGCAATCACATTGCACTGAATTTTCCAGCCAAGATACCTACTGCTCAGAAGTTGGGAGTTAACGTCCATAGTATGGAAGACACACTGTTTGAGAAATACTGCTGTATGTTATCACAAATAAATACCCATAATATATTTCCTCTAAAGAGATGTTTATTGACAACATTGCTTAGAATGCATTGTTGTTGTTGTTGTTAGTTGCGAAGTCGTGTCCGACTCATCGCGACCCTGTGTACAATGTTCCTCCAGGCCTTCCTGTCCTTCACCCTCCCACTGAGTCCATTTAAGCTCACACCGACTGCTTCAGTGACTCCATCCAGCCACCTCATTCTCTGTCATTGTCTTCTTCTTTTGCCCTCAGTCTTTCCCACCATTAGGCTCTTCTCCAGTGAGTCCTTCCTTCTCATTTGGCTTAGAGTGTAAGAAAGCAAAGAAGTGCCAAATCAAGTCTTTGAGGTAACAAATCTTTCATCAATGATACACTTTCCTTTTACGGGCCTGTTTGTCCAATGGGGGTCGCGATGGGTCAGACACTACTTCGCAGCTAACAACAACAACAGCAACATTTCCAATAGACAGCTAGGTTGCAAGAGGCAGCGAACTGAAGCATTCAAGGTGCTCACCATGAATACAGCAGAAAGTTGCATTTAGAATTAATTTAGTCTAGGCCTTAATTCATTCCTCCCTTTTTCCCCTGACAGTTGTCCAAATGGTGAGGGGTATGGGAGCCATCTGAAGGCATGAATATGTGACATACAGGCTGCTATGGCGACAAGGTGTCAGTTTCCTGAGCATTACAACACAAGCCATTTTCATCGCTAAGGTTCAGTTTCTGTTGTTATCTCCACTATTGCCACAAGCACTCTGAAAACAAATATTAATCCAGGTATGAAAATGAAAGATGGGGAGAGCAACAGGCATCAGCTGCTGAGCTGCTTTGATTTTACCTCTCTGAGAACATTGAACTTCTGATTTTTTTTCTATTGGAAACAAAGTGGGCACCAGAAGTTCACTGAAGTTCAGAATCATTGCTATTCTCTAAGGTGGAAGGACATTCTCAACTGGCAGTTGATTTATGCCAGGCCATCAGACTAGGGATAGATGTGCAGCACCTTATATCACACATTGTACACCGACATCCTTAAACTGTAAAACGAGGGGAGACATATGGCTAACTTCACCACCACTGACAATAACCTTAACCCTGGCCTTTGCTTATAAAGCACTTTAATGGCTCGATTCAGTATAGTGAGAACCTTCAGATGAAGGGCTATTTGCCACCTGTGAAGTTGCTCCATTCATCTCTTTTCTCTTGTCTCTTCTCCTGGCAATTTGACATTATGAAAAGCCAGAGAGCAGCTGTCTTGGAAAGGTTAAGCCTCTCCCTGTGCTTGTGACCACCGTTCCTCCACAGTTCTCTCTTTGTGGGAGAAATGTGGAAGATCCCCATTTTGGAAGGCTTTTCCCAAAACGTACTGGTTCATCCTGGCTTTCTCTCCATTTTAGCAGCTGCCTTAATCATTGTTTACTCATTTGAAATGGTTGGTTTAATTGTTCTTTAAACATTTGCAATTGCTTCTATAATACATTTTATGATGTTTATTTATCATCATTGTAAAGTGGTGTGATTTTTTTTAAATTTAAAAACAGAATGGTATAAAGAATCCTACAAAGAAAATAAGAAAGTTAGGACTGAGGAAGCTGGCATCCGTCAAACTTGCCCACTCTTAACTTTCTCATTCTTAACATCTGAAGAGGGAAGATTACAGGTCTTTTTATGATTTTGGATCTAGAGCGGGGCAACCACCCTCATTATTGCCCACAGTATACTGGTTGTTCCAGTGTACTGGTTTTTCTCTTGCATGATTGTCCTCAGAAGGATAGAGGCAGGAAGGGACGGATGCATTTCAGTGGAGAGGCATGATCCCAAGCAGATAGTTTCATAATGATATATGTTAATTTTCTAGCATTGCAGACTTAGATCTACAATGCTGTTAATAACTAAATGATGAACCTTGCATCTGATCTCAGGTCGATGGATCAATGTAGAGCCCAAAGCCAGGATGCCAGACAATCTTGATCAGCCAAGAAGTTGATTTATTTACAAATATTCACAGAAGCCACAAAGTGGCTATACTTACAGAAGTGAAACAGAAAGCAATACAAGCAGAGTAGACACAAGGAGCAGGAGTGGTTTCTATTGTATGTGTGCTTGCCCTCTGGGCGTAGCTGTTACCTGTATTTATAGTGTAACTATTAACAATCATTGACAGCTCACATGACTGTCTTGTGACTGCGGGAGTTGGGCTTGAACCTGCTTAGTACCAGACTTCCTGTCTCCAGGCTGTCAATGTGGTGTGGCCTAAAAACTTGTCGGCCATTTTAACTACACTTTATAGCATATAGATATTATTGTTTTAATGCAAAACTCCTACCAATATATTTCCTTATCTTCTAAACATAAGTAGGACCAGCCCTACAGAGTAGAATTAGTTAATGTCATTAGCATTCTCCTTTAAAGATGATGAGATGAAATTAACATGACACAGCATAGCCCAAGTACATACAATTACCTTGGCAGAAGTGAAATATACAACTACGTCTCTCATTACATCCTTGTAACTTACTTAGAACCTTGAATTCATGAAAGGAAAATTATTCTCTCATTTTTTCTGTAGGTTGCAGAGGTATATACATACATGTGAATGTAAGGGTGCAAGCAAGTATATATACTGTAAGTTTATTCATGTGTGAGTGAGCAATTCTCTATATGAGGTCATTATCTCTGCATATTAATATTTAACGTTTAAACAGACAATTAAGGAACACTCACAAGGCAGATAAATATTATGTTTGGTAACAACTGTCATACTGCAAAATAGGTTGCATCTCCAATGTCCTGAATATTGAATATTTGATTAGAAAAAGGGAAGAACCAGTAGACTGGTTTCTGGGTAAAAGAGCTGTTTAGAATGGATAAAGCACAGTCTTCCACACACAAGAAGGAAAACATTTTGTAGAGCATTAAAGCTAACTGTTGCATCGTTTTGCTAACTCATCAGTGAGGCAGACCGATATGGCAGTGAAATACTTAAAGAAAATCTGAATATTAATAAGTAAAAGAGTCTCCTTTTCTCCAGGTATTATGGAAATACTTCTGCTTCATCTAGTACACACCTCAGAAAGTATTGCATTAAAATAAGTAATATACTGGATTGCACTACAAATTTTAATATTGGGGATGTAACAACCTCTATGAACAAATAAGCCATAAAAGGCAATATTATTGTACATATCTGTATGTTTTAACTGCCCTGTACACCGCCCTGAGTCCCTCGGGAGAAGGGCGGTATATAAATTTAATAAATAAATAAATAAATAAATAAAATAAAAATAAATTAGGACAAACCCTTAGAATTAGTAGTCAGGGTTGGTATTTGCATGACAGACTGAGTTATTTTATCTCACAAAGCAATTTGCAGAATTTTGTAGAATCATCTAACTATCATGGCTTCAGAAAAACAACAATTAAGTCACTTCAGAATTGTTTGGCTGATATGAAAACTCTGCAATGTGAAAGTGGGGCTGAAAATCAGGCTGAGACTATTAGATCTGGGCTGCAAAAATCTAGATAACTGCTTTGCTATCAACTACTGGTCATCTGGATTTTTGCAGTCTAGATCTGGTCGCCCTAAATTAGTAAACATGTGTGGTGCCACCTCAACCTCATGGTATCCAACTTACCATATCATGCAAAATTGGGATGGTGGCCATCTGGAGTTTTGGGAACTAGAAATTGGAACTTTCAGCAAGCTTACCACTCTGGATGAGCATGACATAGTAAGCCTATGAATTTTGTTCTACCCTCTGTTTGACAGAATAAGATAATACCAGGGTCTCATTAACTGAACATTTAGAGGATCCAATCTGGGTTGGTCACCGGGACTGGAGGTCTTCTGAGCTTTCAGACATATGCTAGAGCCCATCCTCAGGGAACTTCTCTTTACCAGAATGAATGGTTCTGGTAGAGAGGTGTTCCCTGATGATGGTCTTGAGTCCAAGTCCGAAAGCCCAGAAGACCTCTGGTCCCAGTGACTGACCCAGATTGAATCCTGCAACATTATCTTGGGACACATAGATTTTCCTTCATCTTTGAACATTTTGACTTAGTATGGCATGTAAACAGCCAGCGCTGGCTTTGGTTTAAACAGAATAGCCAGATTAAATATATGTCTAACGGTATTATTTCTACATCTTGTTCCCAATCTGACGTTTAACCAATGAAGTTGCTTCAGTGGCGGATTTAGCTAAAGATAGAAGATTGAGCCTCTTCAAATCATTATTTCCTGTGATACTCAACTGTGATACTCAACTAAATACGCCTCTAAGCTGCTTATAAGCCAGTCTTTCTAAGTCATGGCGTAGCCTATATACTCTGTTCTGGAATAACAATTCTGCACAAAAGGAATAGAGGAAGCTTTTTAATGAAGAGAAAAATGTATTAGCTAAGTTATTGCAGAATCTGTCCTACAAGACAGATGACAATATTTAAAAGATTACAGTATTCATAGATTCATACAACAAATCATAACATTTCGTTGGGTATTCTCTGTTAGTACCATATACAGTGGAACCTTGGTTCACGAACGCTTCTGTTCACAACTGATTCAGTTCCCGACCAAAAAAGCCAGCTGAGTTTTGAATTGGTTCATGACTCAAAACTTGGCTGGCAAATAAAAACGGTGTGGAAAGATTCCTTTCTGCATTGTTTTCCCTTCCATGCTTGCACAGAATTGTCTGTGCATGTGCATTGAGTGTCACTTCAGACTGTGACCAAATTGGTTCCTGACCACAATCCAGGAATGGTTTGTGGTCACAAACTGAGGTTTTACTGTATGGGAAACTTTATATTATTTCATAAATACCTTTCCTAAGAAATTGGGTCTTTTTTTTCACACACACAGCCCCCGCCCACTAAATTATAACTTCCCATTTTGAAGCCCTCTTGCAAACATACTGAATTTGTAGTAGTTGTCTCCTTGAAAGTGACTTGTTCATTAGGAGATATAGGTCAAGAGCCTTCACCTGTTACAATTTATGTCTACAACTGGTTTTGCTATTGTTTTATATTTCAAGCTTTGGAGGGGAAAGGGGAAGAGTTATACTGTGACTTGACTTCTCATTTATCTCTTCCCCATGTCAAAAGGGAAAGGACTGCAAGGAATATGTCGCCAGGCTTATCTGAACATGGTATAGTACCTTGTGGTCATCTCTCAGTCATACTTTGACATTTTGATGCCTGACATGTGATAGTTTCCCCAGTTATGTGTGAAATGCCCCCTTTATGTTTTGCGCAGTTGGTTTCTCCTCTGCCAAAAATGTATCTCTCAGAAGATGGGAAGAGACAATATTGTGTTTTAAAAAGCAACAATATGCTAGGGAGCAGTGGTGGGATTCAATTTTTTTTACTACCGGTTCGGTGGGTATGGCTTAGTGGGTGTGGCTATGCTGTCGGCCAATCAGAGGTGGTATTTGCCACTGTCGGCCAATCAGAGTTGGTATTTGCTGGTTCTCAAAATTATTGCTACCAGTTCTCCGGAACCTGTCAGAACTGACTGAATACCACCTCTACTAGGGAGCCAAAGTAACAGTGTTGTATAATGGTAGAGATGTTGGATTGCCACCAAGGAAACCATATTCAGATCTACCCTCAACTACAGAGGTTTACGGGTGACTTGTGATCAATTACTTTCTCTCAGTCCAACAAAGCTCATATGATTGTTGTGGAGGAATATGGAAGCAAGGATTCCTATGTCTGCTACCTTAAACTCCAGGACAAAAGGTGAAATACAAATCTACTGAATAAAAATAAAGTCGCTCTGGAGTCACTTAAGCAAAAAGAAGCCACATTATCACATAAGATCACATTATACGTATAGGATTTTGCATGTTTATGGTAACCTGGAGACAAGCTACAATATTTCAGAAAGTGGTCTCTAAATATATATGAACACAAATCTCCCCAGTGCTAAGATTGGAGCATAATTATTTGTTACCAATGCAAGATTGGGCTCAACCAAGATCTAGATTCCAAAGGACTATCAAGGAGATCATCTTATGGCTATTGATCAATGAATTCTCCATTCACTCACTCACTCACTCACTCACTCACTCACTCATTCATTCGCAAAGAAGTTGACTCTTTGTAGAGGAAGGAGGTTTCATAAACCAAATCACAGTGGCACAAAAAAATGTCATCATTGACAGACAGACATCTTCTACAAGTTCAACATGAAGAACAAGAGTCTCTACATCCCACCAGATGATCTGCTTTTATCTTCTGGCAACCTAGGATAGTCAACATTCAAGGATGTTGGGAATTCTACTGTAGTTCAGTGAGAAGGTCCTCACCTTCCTCATCCCAGTTGTAAGCAATCTGGAAAAGACCACATTTGTTCTTTGTTCAGGAGGTTTTCAGGGTAGCACCTTGTGCAGCCTTTCAGATAGGTTGTAACTATGACTCCTGGAAATACAGTCAAAGTAAACATTGAAAAACACTAGGCCCAGAATATCTGGGAAGGTACTACAATAGATAGTAAATGTCTCCTGTAAAACCCAGAAAGCCTTCAAAGTAAATTCTCCCCCCACTCCCCACTCTAAAATCCCATCATTTGTTAAATGAAATGAGGATAACCTCATTTCCAAATATATTCTGTACCATGCCTGGCTGCTCCCAAAAATAAAAGCAAGGGGGGGGGGGAAACCACAGCATCCTGATCATAATATTATCAGGCCTGGTATTTAAAGCTCTCTGGAAATGTTCTCCATAACGATTCCTGACAGCAGAAGCTGCATATACATTTAGCAGATGCGCAATATTGTTATAATTATATTGCCATTGCATAACGATCAACAAACATTCATTCACATGTTTACTGCAAGCCTACGCTCCACATGTTTCTTTTATGTAGCCAATACACAGTGGCAATCTATGCAAGGAATTTTGTGATGGGAAAAGGATCATCTGCTCTTTGTAAATTAGCAAGGCAGGTTCAACAAGCCATTATCTTTTTCTCTCTCTTTGCGAGCATTCCATAATTTACTTTCTGTCCGAATTATTTGAAAGCTCAGAGGTTTTGGAGAGCCCCATCAAAAGCACTCGGGTTTTTTGGTGGGTTTTTTGTTTTGTTTTTTTTGTGGGTTTTTTTTGGCAAAAGCTTAAGCAATTATTAAATAAACATGCTGGACAAAGTAACTCTTTTGGGGTGGGGCTATATGGGCCTAAATAACTGCTAATTCCTATATTGTGCTGGTCTTTCCCATATGTCATAGCAGCATCGTATGAAACAATACACCTCCAGAGAGATCAGAAAGAATTAACAAGCTGTGTAGCCTCCATCCTCTCTCATTCCTAAGGAAACTAACCCAGATTGGATGGATATACTTTTACTACTTAGAGCAGGGGTCTGCAAACTTAAACACTCCAAGAGCCATTTGGAACCATTTCCCACAGAAAAGAAAACACCGGGAGCCAATAATTGAACAACCGGTATGACTGGGTGGGCGTGGCCAACTCA
>JANHFR010002795.1:13297-25436 GCA_032468015.1 Mimophis mahfalensis | reverse complement strand
CCTACCTCGAAAGGGTGGAAGGCTGAGTCAACCTTGAGCCTGGTGGGAGTCGAACCTGCACTAATTGCAGGCAGCTGTTAGTACAGGGGTAGGGAACCTATGGCTCGGGAGCCAGATGTGGCTCTTTTGAGGGCTGCAACTGGCTAGTGGGCGGATGGGCGGGCCGGGAAAGCACCGCCACCGCCACTACAAAAGCACCGCCGCCGCCGTGAAAGCACAATATTGTATGGCTCTCACGGACTTACATTTGAAAATATGGCTCTCTTTGTGGCTCTCTGAGAGAAAAAGGGTCCCCACCCCTGTGTTAGTTCTTTAGGAGGCATTAGTCCTCTACACCACCATTTACTACTGGTTCTGTGGGCGTAGCTTGGTGGGTGTAGCTTGGTGGGGGGGTCATGTGACTGAGTGGGTGTGACCAAGTCAGCAGTGGGTCAGCACCTTGCTGTGAGTGACATCGAGTTTGCCATGCCCCCTCAGTCATATGACTGATTCTGGAGAGACAGGGCGAATTCCTATGTACCTCCCCACCCGCTGCCCTTGGGCTGGCAAAATAAAAGCCCATCTAAAGATCATGACTGTCTGCTGAACCTGCCTGCTGAATGCTGGCAAAAGGAGGCTGGGGGAAAAAAAGAAGGGAAAAAAGAAGGGAGGGAGAAGCAAAAAGCTCACCAGCACAATGGCTGCCTTTGCAGAGGGCTGGGCAGTGGGCAACATCAAAGTATCTTAAAGGGACAGGCTGCAGCAGCTGCCTTCTGAGCAGCTCTACTACGAATGGAAGCAGAAAAGTTCAGCCAAGTCTTCTAGCGTTCACGCTGGCTGCTTCTCTCTGCCGCCACACTTTCCGGATGGGACTTACAGGACTCCGGAAACTCCCATCTGGAAAGCATGGCGGCAGAGAGAAACAGCATTCAACCTGGCTGCTTCTCTCCTCCTTCTTGGCCTCATACACACAGAGCAAACACTCACACATCTCACGGCACCAGAGGGACTCATCCACACGCTGTCTCCTTGCAGAAGGTCCCAGTCCTGGAGCCATGAGATGTGTGCATGTTTGTTCTCTGTGTATGCCCGAGAAAGAGGAGAAGACTTAGGTGAACTTTTCTGCTTCCCTTTTCAGAGGAGCTGCTCAGATGGCAGCGCCTGCATCCTGCTGTCAGTCCCTTTATGGTCCCCTCTCCCCTCCTCTCATCAAAGTACCTTAAAGGGACAGACTCAGGCAGCTGCCTTCTTAGCAGCTCTGCTGTAAAGGAGGCAGAAAAGTTCCTCCAAGTCTTCTCCCCCTTCTTGGCCTCATATGTTTACACAGCAGATATGCACACACCTCATGACGCCGGGACCTTCTGTGAGGAGATGATATGTAGACAGGGAGGTGCAGCAGGCCTTTCTCCTGGCTGGGTCTGGGTGCAAGCGGCACCAGCAGGCAATGGGATACATGGCCAGCATGAATAACAGGGCAGTGACAGTGGTGATGGGACTTCAGGTCTCTTTTTGGGTGTGAAAAGCCTCCAGACACCACCTCTTTGCCAGCTGGAACCAAGCTGGTGGCAGCAGCTGGTGGCTTCTCATACTGAAAACTACTGGCAGCTGGAGGCTTCTCATGAAAGGCAGCTGAGCCTCACTGTGACTCCTCCCACCAAGGCAGTCCTTTGGAAGGTGCACGAAGTGGAGAGCGAGCAGGTGGCATGTGGGCGGAGGCCCTGAGGAAGGCCAGAGCCACAGACTGACACATCCCTTGACCCAAGGCAGAGGGCAAGCAGGCAGGCAACATGCGGGTGGAAGGCCGGCCCAAGAGTCAACTCAACTGGGGTTTCCGGTGGATACTAGGCTTGCCTAGGAATCAATTCAACCAGGGCTTGCTTGCAGGCTCACTCACCTCTCCGGGGCTGTGGTGGAAGGCAGGCTAGCAATGGTGGGTGAGTGGGCAAGATGAGGAGTGACTGGGTCTGGGGTGGGGCAGGGCAAGCGAGCAGGGCGAGAGGGTTGGTGGGGGCAGGGCCAGCTAGAGGTGGTTCTCTGAACTAGTTAAAATTTCCACTACAGATTCGCCGAACCAGTCTGAACTGGCTGAATACCACCTCTGACCAAACCCAAAGCATAAATGCCAAGACAACCAAGGAAACAATTAGGAAGGGAATAGTGAGAATGAAAGAAACTCAAGTATAAAACAGGAAATGTAGGAAGCAAATGCAGGGTCATAAAGGGCTCAGATGCCTATACACTAATGCTCAAAGTATGGGAAACAAACAAAGAAAACTTGAAGCCCTGGTACATGAGGGCAGGGATGACACTGTTGTTATTACTGAAACTTGATGTGATAAAACCCATGACAAGAATATATTACTAAAAGGATATACTGTAATTTGTTCAAAAGAAATACACTCAACAAAGAGAAGAAGAATTGCATTATAAGTAAAGAATTACTATATCATATCAAGGTTGAAAGCCTTTCTTGAGAGTGTTTGGGTGAATGTTAGAGGGAAAAGAAATGATATTGTTACAGATGTGTAGTACAGGCCACCCAACCAAGCAGAGGAATTAGATGGACTGTTTGCAAATCAGTTAGCTGAAGCATGCAAGAAACATACCACTATAGTAATGGGGAACTTTAACTACCCTGATATCAACTTGAAAATAAAATCTGTAGCAAGTGGGTGATTGAGCAGGTTTCTAAAGTGCCTGGCTGGCAATCATCCAAATGATGGAGGAGGCAACTGAAGGCTCAGATATACTAGACTTAATTGTTACTAATAGGGATAAAATGGTCAAGGGAGCAGAAGTTGTAGGAACTTTGAGAAAGCGTGATCATATTAAAATTCAGCATAATGCAGGCACAGCTAACCAAACAAAGACAGATCAGCGTTCCAGACTTTAAGAGAGATTACTTCAACAAACTAAGAGAATGGGAAGGATTCCATGCATGGAAACCCTAAAGGGGAAAACAATTCAGAATGCTTGGTAAACTCTGAAAAATGAGATAATAAAAGCCCAAACGAAACGATACTACAGAGAAAGAAAGAAAAAAGGCACCAGATGAGACCAGCAGGGTTGCATAAAAAACCTCCTGACAAATGGAGGGAGAAAAAATAACAAGTATGAAAAACAGAAAGAGGGGCATATAATTAGAACAGAATACAAGCAAATAGCCCAAATCTGCAAGGATAAAGTCAAGTCCAAGGCTCAGAATGAGCTAAGACTTGCAATGTATGCAAAAAATAACACACACAAAAAAATTTCAATATGCAAGAAGCAAGAAGCAAGTCAAAGTAATGATTGGTTCACTAATGGGAGATGGCGGCAAGAAGGTGACAAACAGTCGGGAGGAAGTAGAATGTCTTAATTCCTTCTTTGCATTCGTCTTGCTAACACTTTGAAGGATAGATTCAATATTCAGAAGGATCCTGACAGATTTGTGCATTGGGGGCCATACTTTGTCCAATTCTGCTATTCTCCTTTTTCTCCAGTTTTTGTGGACTTCATACTGCAACATAAAAGGAAAACAAGGCAAACAATTTTCATCAGTTGTGGAGGGAGAGGAGCTGCTTAGGGTTCTTATGCAGCCAAACTCTCAAACTGCTCTCCCAAGTTGTAATGAATCTTGGAGTTTAGCCACCCAACTCATACCTGATACATACCAGGTCACAGGTTTATAGGCTTACTTGATTTTTATGGTGGAGCCAAAATTCCAATTGTTCATCCATCTTGTCTTAGCACAATTCTGGCATGGTGATATTGACTGGCAAATAGAGGCAACTACAAAATCCATTGATTTTATTGAAATGATAGTGCACCAAATCTCATCCCTTCAGTACATTGTTCTCCATCAGCACAGCTGCAAAAGACATCAAACTTGTATTGTGCAAAAGTTGTTTTAAAATCTTTTCACCCCCTAAAAAAGCTTTCTTGATTGGCTAGAGACCCTTACACCCTCTGTTGAATTTATACATTGTTGAATTATTTAAAAAATGTAAGGTTTGGTGCATTTTAAAATGGCCGATTAGGCCAGGCCACACCACACTCACTCAACTGGCACCAAGCTGGCTGCTACTAGGCAGCCTTTACCACCTGAATGTATCCATGTGAGTTGTCAATCACAGGCTGAGCCAAAGCCTATAAATATGGGAGGCGTGTAAGCCTCATGCTCCTTAACCGTTAGGTATTCTACTTGATATGACCTGTATACTGACTACCTCTACGAATGATCCTATAACTGCTTGCATAGATGTATATAGCCTGCAAATAAAGACTTTCTCTTGTGGACCTCAAATGCCTCAATCTCCTATCTCCATTCCTTTAATCCATTGACCTCCAGTAGTTGCAAAGTTCTCCTAATAATTGTTAAGTGGCTAGCAGAGTAAAATCCAACTCTGCATTCAGACCAGTCAATAGGTGAGCCAGACAAAGCTTCTCTCCTCTTGAATTTAACACTCTATTACACCAAATGTTGTGACTTATGAGCACTATAGGCTATTGCTCTTTATATTGTCTGTATAGACCAGGGCTGTCAAACTCCTGTCCTGTGGGCCGGATGCATCATGTGCTGGCCATGCCCACCCCTGGTTAAGCGAAGGGGTAAAAAGTCCTGATACATTACGTGATGCCAACATGACGACGTGAGTTTGATACCCCTGGTGTAGACCTATTGCTTCTGTCCCTTCACAAGAATTGCCAAGAACCATGGAAATGAACGTGAAACCACAAAGCCACATTTTAATACATGTATCATATTTGTGCATTCTAACTCATCTGTGGTGGTAACGTTTATTCTGGAATTATTCTTAATGACATGTACTATATAAAACAATTTAGTAAGCATATTTAACAGCATTCTCAGGAGCTCCCATTATATTCTGACAAATAAGGTCTAATTTTATCTTTAATTTTAAATTATATACAAGCTTTCCATTGCAGCTCTAACAATTACATTTGTGTTTTTTCTTATTCTACCCTGTTAAGTTTCCTTACTCTAAGAAGTAAATGAAAACAAAAATGGGGGATGAATATGAGCTTTAATTTCTTTATGTTTGAAAGACCAACTTCTATTACTGCAATTGTTCTCTTTATTTTTAATAGTAACTGAACTGAACCTATAACAGAGTTTAGTCTGTTTTTTTGAAACATGAAATCAGACCAATACATTGAGTTAGGAGCTAATAGAAAAATTGTCACCTTAGCAACAACAATTTATCACGAAGAATTCATATCTCCTCCACAGGTATTCATATAATACAAGAAATCTTATCCCAAATTAGATACATGGCATAAGGTATTTGAATACAGACAATAGTGTCTACTCATGAGGTTATATAAGCTACTCCCCCATCACCAAATGGTGAGCAATACAAACTCTTTCAATCAGAGAAAACCGGGGAGAAGATCTTTTTAATATTTCTTTTATTCACATAAGGGAAAAACTTAAATTTGAAGTGAGAATGTTTTCTTTTTATCTTCAGTGGCCACTAACTAAAGCAAGCAGTGGTTTATCTGAACTTTAGGATCCACTATTGGTTTTATTTATTTTTCAAAATAGCATACGTTGGGTTTTTTTAGAGGAAAATGTGATTTTAAAAAATACCTACTTTGTATGTCAAGACATCATAGATTTGTGCTAGTCAAACATTTTAACTTTCCTTTATCACCTGAAAAATGTTTGACAGGTATTGCTAGCAAAACACTGCTCCAAACTGTATAGGTTTGCAATATTAGATGCCTTTCTTTAGTGAAGTTGGCAATTTGATGAAAAAGATCATCTGTATTGTTCCATAAGCAGGATATTTAGGTAGTTGTAACTTACCAACCACAATTGGGATTGACAGCTCTGTCACTAAGTGACATGGTTGTAATGAGAAACATCATGCAACCATGAAAGACATATGACATCAATTCTAGTTGTGGCCATTAAGCTAACTGCTTGCAGTTGTTGAGCATAGCATTGGTGGTTCAGGGGAATAATGCCTCTTAAAGCAATACCAGCTGCCTGCAATTAGTGCAGGTTCAACTCCCACCAGGCTCAAGGTTGACTCAGCCTTCCATCCTTTCAAGGTAGGTAAAATGAGGACCCAGATTGTTGGGGGCAATAAGCTGACTGTGTAAAATGCCGCTGGGGCGGGCTGAGAGCCCTAATGAGCAGGCATATGCACGGAATGAGGACTGTTGCTGGGCACATTGTAAGCCACCCTGAGTCTTCGGAGAAGCGCAGGATATAAATGGGATTTAAAAAAAAAATCATGAGATCACGGCTAGTGACTTCCTGCCAGGTTCCCCATTGACTTTGCTTATCAGAAGCAGGCTGTGAAAATCACACACACACACACACACACATATACAAAATCACCTGAGTGCAATATTCTGTGATCATTGTAAATACTTTCTGGTTGCCAAGCACTCAAATCATGATCACGGGAACTGTTGTGACCATGCGGGATGCTATGATACTCACAAGTTCAAGAACTGGTCATAAACCTACTTTTTCGGTGTCCTTGTAACTTTATGCGGTTGCTGAGTGAGCAGTCAATAAGCAAAGACTACCTATACGATTGTATCTCTGTTGTTAATTCACATGCTGTTACGGCACTCATGATTAGAGATGCAGCCCTTTGTACCAATGCAAACAAGGTGGAAAGAAATACACTTTTACCAGTGTAGAAAGTTAGCACCCAACCTTCTCCTAGAAAAACGAAATATTCTAGGAAATATTAAAAAGGCAAAATATTTCCCCTAAAAGAGAAACAGAAATCTTAAGGGGCACAGAAACTCAGCCCCAGCAGGTATTTTAGTGCCAGCTTATCTACAAGACAAAAGACTGGGCCACCTTATACAAAAGACCTTCAGCTCCAAGGTTATAGGATTAGCCCTCACTCAAATCCAAACCAGGGCAGAGCCATTAAGCCATAATAGGAATTGCCCAAAGCCCCTTCATTACATCACCCAGCAAGATTCAACCAAGCCTGGGACTCAAGACAACCTACAAAGTTACCCCTGCACGGCCCCATGGGAGTCTGACAACCAATCAGAAAACATTTCTTGCCACAGGAACAGGAAACAAATTCAAAGCCCAACAGAGAGTATAAATCTCTCTTCCTCTTTCACTCATTTTTGCCCAGGATGTCAAGCCATGTGGTCCTGTCCACTATTAAACCATCCTTCCAAGCAGCCTCCATGTTTCTAGTATCTTTCTTCCCACTTAGAACTGAATCTAGATAGACATTTCTTCCAACATCAGTGAAAGAAGTAATCCTGTCTTTCCACACTTTACCCAAAATTACCAGGTTTTGGAGGGCGGATTTGAGACAATGACAGCAACCCCGTGTTATTTCCCATGGTGTCCCATGTAGCTGCTTTTAAAACACTCCCACCATAGCAATTAGTCAATGGTTACTCACAGCAGAAAATTAACTGAAACTTTAAAATGCCAAAATGTCATTCCATGTTTTTAAATAGAACTATCTAATTAGATTAAAGCACATAACTTGCACTACTCATTTCTAAAAGCTCAGGCCACAGCACTGGGTACTGATTACAAAGACAGAATTTAATTGATCCTCATTAACAACAGCTAAATTGGAGTATACAGGATCGCTATTTTGACACAGACTTGACAAGTATTTTGGCAATTTTATATTTCTGTGGGGGTTTTTTAATTTGGTTGCATTTATTTTAGTCTTGGAGCTGTAGCTTTAAGAAGAAAGGCCTCTTTTCATTACTCATTTCATTTTTTCTTTTCATTGCTGTACTACGTCTAATGTCCTGTTTATTGGTGGCCATGTTGGAGTATAGAAAAGGAAGTCTACCTCCATATTTGTCTTCCTTTGTCTTCCTCTGCCCTTGAATTCCTCCCTACTTTTTCAAAGGTATTGTATTACACCCTTAATATTACTGGAGGCTTCCCTCACTGCTTAAGAGATATTCAATATAAGAGATTCAGTCTCAGATGGAGCTCAATTAAGAGCGACCTTTACCTAGGTACAAACATGCATTGTTTGAATGTCGGCTTATTTACACTTCTCCCAGCTTATTTTAAGTATCTATAACTCAATAAGTATTCTAGCACTGTCCTTAATTGCTGCTAATAGCTCAATCTCCTCCTCAAAGAAAAAAGGCTTCTTACTTTATACATTCTCATGCATAGTCCCAGAGAATAAAGGACTCTTCAGTTTGAAATTGAACTAGCAGTGAGGAGTAAACAATCATGAAACAGTTTTCAGCTCAGCTTTTATTTACTGTACATTTTTATCTGCTCCAACTTCACTTCAGTCAGCCCAGTGAGGATAGATGTGTTAAAATGTGAAATTGTTCTTCCATGACAACCAGGAAAGTAAGTACAATTGTCCAGATGCGTGACGCCTACTGTGGTAATTGTAGGTCCTAAGCACCTTCCTCACTATACAACAAAGAGACTAGGATTTACTTTTTCCATTGGTAACACTGCAATAAATTTGTTTCATATGTCCTGCCTTCAAATAGGGAAACATTTCCCCAGGAATAAATCCAATTTAGAGAATAATTCCCCAAATAAAAATGTTCCTCATGTTCCAAGCAACATTATATACAATCAATTTCTTTAAAAAAAAAAAAAAAAACCAAAACTTAAATATGCTTAATTTTCACAGTGTTGCACGCATTTTCCAGACTTGTTTAATGTAGGAATTTTAAAATTCTGGTTATCTCTCAACTGCAGAAAGAAAAAAAGTGCTCTCAAAATTATCCTAAAATATGTTTTGACTCACTGTGTTCAGACACAGTGCACTAGTGTAGAAAATCAACACCCACCCACCCTCTACCTTACCCTCAACTCCATGTTGTCAGCTGCCCCAGAACTGCACTCTGTGGTTCTGTTCATCAACAAACATTCTTTCCAATCAGCCTCCACTTTGTTTCCAGCATCTTTCTCCCAGCTTGGAACTGAACCAGATGAATTTTTCTTCCCACACTAGGCCCTGAGAACCAGAAGTAGAAAGAAAATTATGGAGTGATGAACGTCTTTCAGTTCAGTCCTTCTAGAATTCTTTTTTTAATTAAAAAAAAATCAGGGAAGTTTCCTCACTAATCAGATCACATTGGATAAATTAGTTGAAAGGAACTGGCAAGAATTGAGTGGAATCCAATGATCCTGGTTACCAGAATGTTTATTTCAGTTTTTGGTCCATTCTGTTTTTTTCAGGATTCTACCCTTTTCCTTACTATTAGAGAAGACAGATTATTTTGCAGTTGAATAAAGCCAACAAACAGATGTTTTTAAAATCTAGTCAGAGGTCCCAAATGCTTCAGCTCATCAATCTCTTCAAGAAGTATCAGGTTGTTCATTGACTCCTTTATTATATGAATATAATTTAATAAATACCTATTTAACTGATAGTGCTATGAATCACCTTCTTCAGCACCTTGCATAGTCCCATCAACCAATGGAAGGTCAACGTTAGCTAGATCCTGAGATCTAGGAGAACCCTAATCTACCTCAACAAAGCAACAAATTATGAAACATAGAAATAATTGCAGATGACTGGAAAATACAGAGTATCACTATACTTGTTAAGACTGCAAGAATTGACTTAGCTTGTACAGGTACTCCTTGACTTATGATCCCAATTGAGCCCCAAGTTTTGGTTGTTATGAGCAACACTTGTTAAGTGAGTTTTGCCTGATTTTATGACCTTGCTTGCCACAGTTATTAAGTGAATCATGGCAGTTGTTAAGTTAGTAACAAGATTGTTAACTGAATCTGGCTGTCAACCCTGAAGCCAGTTTCTTTAGCATTTTCAGGGCTGCCACAGCTGAGCTGGGTTGAGGTGTGGGATCATGAAGAAGGAAGTAGTGTTAGCTGGGGACCTCAAGCCAAAACAAAATTATTTCCTCTGGGAACCAAGGAATATCTCACCAGGTGCTGGGGAGGTGGAGTCTGGGACCAACTGACACTTGGACGGTGACCTGATTGGACCCTGTGATGGTCTATGTGGAGAAAGGAAAGAAAACTGCACTTTTAACTGCGGGAAAACCCGGGGGAGTTTAGAGTCGGGTTTTCATCAGATGTGTCAATATGACATGCCTAATACATCTCTACTTTGAGGAATGTGCCTGCCCTGGAATTTTGCTGCCATTGGGTGTGTTATTTGGAACCCTGACACTGGTTTTGTTTATCAGATCATCACAAAATGAGATCATATGACCCTGGGGCACTGCAACCATCATATGAATCATTCACCAAACATTTTATTTCTATTTATATTTATATGCTGCCCTTCTCTGAAGACTCAGGGTGGCTTACAGTACATTTATAGCAATTGCCTTCATCCTTTGTATAGACCTGCTTATTTAAAGCTGTGTTTTACAAAGTCATCTTATTGACTTACAAAGTCAATTTATTGCCCTCAACAATCTGGGTCCTCAGTTTACCTACCTCAGAAGAATGGAAGGCTGAGTCAACCTTGAGCCTGGTGAGATTCGAACTCGCACTAACTGCAAGCAGCCGGCAGCTGAGAGCAAGCTCTCAGCTCGGTGAGCTACCAAGGCTCTTATTTGACATTTGAATTTTGATCACATGATCAAGAAGATGCTGCAAATGACTTTGAATGGTCATTAAACAAACTGTTGCAAGGCAAAGACTCCCTGTATTATCCAAAGATATTGCCATGGATTTCCATTTCTTCACCATAAATGGGAACTCGAAGCCTAAAGCTATTGGCCTACCTTCAAAACTGAGTTTTCAGTACCAAGTTCAGTACTTTTGCAATAGTTATATATTTCTTCCCTGGCAACCTGCTGCACTGGAGATCAAATGCCAAAATGATTTTTTTTATTTTTATTTTTTAAAAAAGGAAAGGTGCTAAAGAAAGAAGGCAGGATATCAGAAAGACTGTCATGCTCACATTTAGACCTAACCAAATCTTCAGCCTGAAAAAATGTGATTTTCCTACTTTGCTGCCTGTCCCCGTACGCAGCAGTGTAAACTGTATGTTTAAGGTTGATTTGAGTGTGCCAAATTCTGCTGCCAAAGTATCCAATTACTATAAAATAAACATAGCTACATGCATAGTTGCAAGACTGCAATCTTATGCCTCGCTTTTGGAATATAAGGTGACTTATTAAAATAAATTAGATCCACCCAGTACAGCAGGTCAGTATGGAGATGGGGACCAATTAATAATAATCTTAATTCAATATATTTCCACTGCAACCACTTGTATTTATTTCTGGACAATTAAAACATTTGTTTGCATTTGATTTCAGGGCTTTTGAAGCTGTAAATCGACAGGTACAAATTGCATTTTCTCTCCTGTTTCAAAATGATGTAGTAAAATAAATTCAGAGCTGAGGGAAATAGCCTTTACTTTTTATTCAGCAATTTAAATTAGGGATCCTGTCTGAAAAAGATGGGAGATATTTGATTTTTTCTAAAAGAAATAGCACTCCTTCTCATTAAGAAATCTTATCCCAAATCCTCTGTGTTTATTCGTTATACATGGGGAATGAACTCAGCTTTGTAACGAACAAGTTTTAAAACAAACATAACTTCAAAGGTTACAGCCCACCCAACGTATTCCATTCATCATAAAGTAAGGAAAGAAATGTTGGTTCAGCTAATTTGAAGCAATAAATCGGATATTTTAAAACCCACCTGATTTAAAACCTACCTGAAATCAATGCTCAGGATGCACTCAAGAGCTGAAAATCCACTCAGTACTCAGTGAAGTTTCTAAATATTTAACTTCGCAGTCCTTCCTGATTGACAGCTGTAGACATGTGCTAATTCATACATTCCATTCATAGTTGCCCAGACTAACATGCAGGCACATTCATCTTTGATCATAAATTCCTTTATTAAAAACTGCATTTAGGATAGCTGCCATTTGGAGGCAGCCTTTTGTGCCATCCATTCATTTTTTTCAATTAATAAAAAAATCCCTGTCTCGAAGGATTTCAAGTAGTATTTGAGGGGACACCTGCTGCTGCTATCATCTTCCCACCATCCAGTTCGCGCCCATAGGGAGGGCCTCCTTCAGGTGCCACCAGTAGGGGAGTGCCGGCGGGCAGCACCTAGAGGAAGGGCGTTTTCTGTGGGGCGCCTGCCCAGTGGAATTTGCTGCCGGTCGAATTACAGATGGCGCCGGACCTCCAGACCTTCTGCAGGGAGCTGAAAACGCTTTTA
>JANHFR010002795.1:2925-13197 GCA_032468015.1 Mimophis mahfalensis | reverse complement strand
TCTATTCTATTCTATTCTATTCTATTCTATTCTATTCTATTCTATTCTATTCTATTCTATTCTATTCTATTCCAGGATGACTGAGGATCTCTATAAGACACAATGTAATGTTTTCTGCTGATATGGGTGCCAAGGCCACAGCCTGTCTTCACCATCTTGCATTCTTATTTCCTGGGAAACCACCAATTTTCACTATTTATAAGGGCAAAGGTCATCATACATAATTTGCAACCTTTACCCAATAAACTCCTCAAATTATATAGCAATGATGAACCTATTCCAAACTGGTTCAGGAAGAACATCAGATGATACAACTGCCTCTTCCAAATGATATCCTGTGGTGCCAAAGAAGTCTTTCAAATGAGGAATGGATGGAATCCTTCTGTGATTATTCAAGGGCAAATCCATTATTACATTAGACATTTAATGGAAGACCCCAACCAGCAAGCCAACGTTATTCAAATTTACTTCATAGATCTTCAAGACAGAGTAGAATTGGGAATGGTTATGTTCCACAATGTTGTAGAATCATCTGATATCATAGCAACATTGATGCCTGGTAGTGGTGCAGCACATTCAAGGTTCAGGATATCCCTCAAAATGAATGGAAATGCTCTTTGCAACATAAAAAAACCTCTCATATTGCAAATGTGTTCTGACATTGCAAGGCTTATTGTCTGGGATGAGAGCCATATGATTAGAAGGGAGAGCTTTGAAGCCACAGCCTGGACTCTTCGTACTAAGCATAGCAAGAATGAGACCTTTGGGAAAAATTTAACCATTTTCTGTGGTGATTTCTGTCCGTTTCTACTAGCTAGAAAAGAGGAAATAATGCTGATCTATTCATGCATAAAACCCCCATACTTATAGATAATCTTTGTCAAGTTTCAATTGAAAAGAAACATGCAATTAAGTGAGGGAGAAGGAAGATATTCTGAGTTCTTATTGATGTTGGAGAAGACAAAATTCAGAAAAATCAAAATGATGACATAGAATTACCCAAATATAATTTCTGCCAGCAAGAACTTTGGAAAAATGAATAGATTCCATCTACCCAGCATTTCACAATCCTGCAGAACTGTTCTCAAAGAACTCTACTTTGGTTGCCCCCAATGAAATACGAGAAAAATCAATTCTACCTGCATTAGACACTTCGGTAGAATGATGAAAGTATATTGTTCTTTCAATGATGACAGTGAAGGAGCTAACTCTGCTCATTTTCCAACAGAATTCTTTGGTTCAGTTGAACTCCTTGGATTGCCACCACATAAAATGGAATTAATGATAGGATCTTTCATCATTTTAATGAGGAACTTAAATCTTCAGTTGTGTCAAACTCAAGGCCCAGGGGCTGGATCCAACCCAGAGGGTCCTTAGATCTGGTCCTCAGGGCTGCCCCCTGATGCCTCCACCAGTGAAAAACGGAGCTCAGAAGAGCCGCATAGAGTCCTCCCAAGCTCTGTTTTCACTGGCAGAGGGTTGCAGGAGGCTGTCACAGCCAAAAACGGAGCTTGGGAGCCTTTTTTTTGCTGGCAGAGTGCTCAGGCCACCACAGGCACCCCTGACATCAGTGATGTCAAGCTGGCCATGCCCACCCTGGCCACCCCCAGTCCAGCCCCCTGAGGTCAAACACAACCCTGATGCAGCCATCAACAAAATCAAGCTTTTGATACTCCTATTCTAAGGCTTTGCAGTGATCATCAAGCATCTCATAAAAAATGGTGCGTTCAAAAATGATACTGTCATGATTCCAAGAATTATACTCAATTTTTCAGAAGCTGAAGATGTCTCTCTTCAGTAGACACAGTTCCCAATACTTTCATGCTTTGCTCTCACTATACATAAAGCTGAAGGACAAAGCACCAGTGGGATGTGCTAGTTTATCTGGAGAACCAGGTATTCCAACATGGTCAGCCACATGCCCTTTAAGCTAAGGAAAAAGAAATGAAAACATTAAGAGTATTCTTAAATGATGGCAGATCAACCATAAACGTGACCAAAAGTGTCCTTTGTTGAGTGAAAAGCATCTGTGTTTGTCTTGCTACACATTTTTCTTCTTTAATTTAAAAACCAAAACAATAACAATCATTCTGTTTGTTTAGGTAAGGAAATACCTCTGGAAGGATAACCCAATGAATCGCAGGTTGTTTAATGATTACTACATGATAGAACAGGACACTATTGGAAGTAGGAAAATGAAGTATGTTATAACCACTACAAACTCATCCAAACTCCAGAGATACAGTATGAAGGAATTCAGGAGAGCTGCTGCTCCTTCTCTCTGCACCTCCTATACATATACCTATATTCTTAAAGGATTCGACATATAATGTATTCAATAGCATCACTGCCTTATTTTTAAGTTTCTAATGAAATAATGCACGGACACACACACACACACACACACACAATTGTAGGATACTAAGAATAATTCTTTTAAAAGAGATCCTTCAAACAGAAAGGTGTGATTTTAAAATACTTCAGAAGTTTTTGATCTATAAGGCACCTGAATTACTTTTGACAAGTGGCAAGAGTGGCTCCATTGTTCAGACATCAGAGAACTTAATGCAGTCACTTCTAAAGGTAATAAAATTTTATAAATAATCTGTTGTTCCGAGCGCCTCGTTTCTTCTTACAATACACAGCACTTAAACTACTGGATACCAATGTGCTTTCCTCTCTTTTCTGTAGGAAAGATTGCTAAACCAGGTGATGGACTACAAGTAGTCCTGAACTGATGACTATAATTTGGACACGAATTTCTGTTGCTATACCGTGTGGCCATTAAGCGAGCTATCACATGACTGGATCTGATTTTACAACTACTTTTAACATGATCATTTAGCCATCAAATCAATGATGGCTGACTACTGACCATATCATGATGCACCAGGTACAGCTTTTTGTAAATATTAAGCATCATGTAAGCTGGGAATCACTTGCTGGAAGAAAAGTCTGGTCTGGTTCCAAGCCAGGAGAAAGACACTGGAAATAAAATGGAGGCAGGCTGCAAGGAAAGAAGGTCTTTGTTTAGTTGGTAGCCAGAAACTTTAGTGACAGCAGCATGTTTCTGGAGTGGCTGACAAAGAGGGGTTGCGAGTAGGTGGGCTTTTATACATTCTTTGGGGCTTTGTAATTGAGATGCCTGTTCCTGTGCAAGAATATGTTCTTCAATATTTTAATGGCTGTTGCCAGATTCCTATGGGGTCATGTAGGGGTCATGGCTGACTCAACAGGCAAAAGGGGAAATGCAAACCCTAGGTGTTTTTTCTGAGCTAATCTTGTCAGCTTTGACTTGCCTAATTGTGTCACTTATTTGGAGCCTCTTTGCTTTTAAGTAGATTGGCCCAGTCTTTCTGAATTGATACAAAATCTCCATTCCAAAAGACCAGCCTCTTCACACTTCTGATTAAGGCTGTTTTCCTATGGCAGGAAGACTGGGGCTGCTTTCTGCCTTTGCTAAGATTTTTCTCCTCTTCTTCTTTAGGGGAAATATTCTATCCTGCCTCTTTTTAATATTAAGAACAAAGATTTTTTTTAAAAAATCTGGGGAGGGCAGCTTCCTACACACTGAATAGGAGGGAGCAGTTTAGACACATGCACACATATAAATCTTCCAATTCTTACCTAGATGAACTATTGGAATTTTTTGAATAAGAAGGGAATAATGGACTTCTTCAGACAATACATTACTTGCAGCTTCGGCCCTGATTCTTACCTTGTTTCCCAGACCTGTCTTTGGGCTGATGCTGTGATTTTTGATGCTCACTTCGAACCTCACACATTTTACTGAACTGTCCAAAATTTTTCACTCAGCTACGGTAGTGCAGTGAGTACAAGTCACGGAGAGCAAATGTACAGGAGCAAGCTTAATTTTCTGCATCAAACCCAGGTTTCATATTTTCATGAGGGTTTTGGTTCTGGTTTTCTTCCATCCTCTGCTTTTCTGGAGCTATTGCACTTACTAAAAAAAATCAAAAAATCTTTTTGAATATCCTCAGAAGTTGATGGAAAATAAGGATAATAGATTGGAGAAAGTGTGTTGGCAGTGGGGGAGGCATAAATTCTGTAAGTTTGTGTGCAAACTTTCCCTTTAGTGCAGTTGCCTACAGCACTTAGCTTCAAGGAATACAAATTTGACTGCTTGAAAAGAATCCAGTGACAGTCATCTCTTGAGGGAGGGAAAAGTTAGAGGACTCAAAATTTGGCAAGACCCCATTTTAACCTTACAGCGTATAGGCACCATGCCAACATTTTCCCCTGAAAAGTGAAGGAGGGTTAACTTAAGAGGCGGGCGGGAGGCATCTGAGAGAAAAATGGCAACTGAATTACTTTTTGTTTTAGTTTCTAATCACTTTGGAAAGCTTAACTTTCTTATGCTAATTAGTTCTTCCTAATTTTATTATGTTGTGAAACTTAATCTGCCAGACAAATGGAGCCCTTGCCTTGAGTGACTCTATATGTAATCCTAGCTCTTCTTCCATGTATTTAAGGAGCATCATAAAACCATCTCATGGCTGTGTGAATCACCTGCCCCTCCACAGCCTCAACTTTTCATCCATTCAAGACATCTGAACGTAACTAAGAACAAGGCATTAGGCACCAATAAATACACCCCTAACTCTTTTTAATGTTTGGAAAGTGGATTTTTCTTTTGGTTGTAGCTATGAAAAATGTTCTCTCCTAATTATATATCAAGATTGTAGCTTGCAACATTGAAAACAAGGATCAGAGCAAATTCTGCCTCTATTCCAAAGCTAACCTGCCACACTACGGCTTTGGAAATTTATTTAGAAATGCTTTACGTGGAACAGCTACTGATGTTGATAAGGCATTGCGCAGTAGTAGTTATGTGAGGCATGAAAATATGCTTTTGAAAGTTGTTCAGAGAATCAAGCTGGATTCCAGTCTTTGGAACTGTATGAACAGACGTGAATTCATTCATTTCATTCATTTCTCAAACCAGACTTCAATGTGCCCATGTGTAAAAGCACCCCTTTTAAAGAAAATGGGACTTAGATCCCCATGCAGCAGCTGAAACTCTTGACTATATGGAACAATGATTACAGATGTGCATATATTTTAACAGATGTGGGAACTAAAAATCTAATTTATGTAGATGGCCCTTATGGCAGACATAATACAATTATTATCAAGGCCATGCGTAGCACAGTTCAGACACTATTACTGTGATTGAGGAGACACTAGTTTAGTGTGACATCTCTCGGTTAACTGCACCTTACAAAATAGAACCAGAAGCTATATATTAAAGTAATATGGAAAAGCATGGTTTGCGCTAATTATAATTTGATGTAATGTACAATTGATAAATCACACTTAACACTCCTATGACGGCTGGAGAACTTATCAAACAAGAAAGGAATACCAAAAGGCAAAACACTCTTGAGACTGACTTAGAAGCTCAAGTGATACCATGATTTCCCATCATAAATATTGATTCACCATGGTGGTATGAAATGAGCTTGCTTCTCAATGGGTAGAGTTTCATAAAGGCCCTTCGAGCATGAAACACAAGCATGTGCTCAATGTTGAATACAAGAAAGGAAATTACCCTTGCTGCTGAGTTTTTCAAATCTTTTTTTACAGGTAGAAATACAGTGATACTGGAGACTCAGGTCCTGAGTTAATGGAAACCTTGAATCAACTATGGTCATTATAGTCCTGCGGGAGAAGGGCGGTATAAACATTTGAATAAATTTGAATTTGAATATGAGATAGGCAGCCACATAAGTATTTTTTTAAATATATATGTATATGTTTCACTTATTAATGTTCTTTTTCTTGTAGTGCTTCTAAATCGGGTCTTTATGAAGTTCATCTGATTATCTACAGAAACCAAATAAGACATTCTACTGTGATAAATCTGTTGTGAGATAATATGCATTTTGCTAAAGGTGAGGAAAAAGATTTCAGCTTTAAATTTACGTAAAGGTAAGTGGCAGTGTAGCTTTCCTATAGCGTTGATACTCCCAGTGTTTTCAGATTACAAGCTCCATATTCCCAACCAGAAGGACTACCATCATCCACTAGTTAAAAAATGATGCGTCACCAGATGGTTGGTGGACACCAAGTTGTGCTTAAAGATGGTTTCGTTCTCATGTAAACAAAACCTAGAGGAAGGGCCTTTTCGGTGGGGGCGCCTGCCCAATGGAACCAACTACCGATTGAGCTACGGATGGTGCCCGACCTTAGACCCTTCCCCAAGGAATTGAAGACACTAATGTTTACATCTGCCAGCCTGGATTGATGGGGTTTTTAGTCAGTTTGTTGGGGCGTGTTAGGTTTAATTCCTGTTTTAATTTTTATATTATATGTTTTTAATGCCCTGTACACCACCCTGAGTCCCCAGGGAGAAGGGTGGTATAAAATTTAAATAAATAAAATAAATAAATAAATAAAAATGTCTCTCTAAGAGCTGGGGGAGAGGGGTAGTGATATGTGACTTAGATTACATCTGCTGGCATTTTTATTTACTTCAAGCAAATTGTGGGGACAATAATTGAGATGTCTGTAAATCTTTCCTCCTATGATCATTTTCTTGAACAATTGAACATGCACTCCACTGAGTTAAACAAGACTCCTTTCTGAATAGACACGGCAAGGATTGCATGGTAAATCCATCCCAAAGGATTGGGGGGTTGTAGTCCAATGAACCAGGAGGGCATCAGGCTGATATGAGGGGGTGGGGGAAAGTTATTCATCTTTTCTTCCAGGGCTGCTGCTCCAGTTACACTTTCTTTTTACTGTTTTAAAGAGAAGGAACATGAGAGCTCAGGGAGTCTAATTACAGCTCTCTTGCATTGCATCTGGTTTGACCTTCAGCTTGCTGTTATACAGGTTTACCCAGAAATAAGTCCCATTGTGTTCAGTGGGGATTAATCTAATAGGGTCATTACAGTCCATGTCTTGCTGCTGCAATTTGGGAAGAAGCAAAATACATATTAGAAGAAATTTAATATCTTCTAAAACAAGTTTTAATTCTTCTTTTTTTTCCTTAATGACCTTTAGCAGGTACTGACTTGCAACAGGGCCCTGAGAAGCTTTCATGATGTAAAAATATGGTAATTTCTTCTCTGTTATCCAAACTGTAGATAACAAACCCAATACCAAGGAGTGGGAACAGGTCTAAATGTTGTGCCGTTCCCATTTAAATGAGATAGTGCTGACATATTAATTAACTTGTATCTCAGAATTCTGAACACAATGATCCAGAAATAGACACCAAGAATGAGGCTGCAAAGATTGAAATGTGCTGCTGGAATGAACTCTTAAACCTCCCACTAGAATGGGTATATTAATAGGACAGCAGGTAGGGGAAAAATTATATACCAGAGGAGGGGGAAGAAAAAATAGAGAGGAATGAAGCTATGAATATCTTTGGCATGTCAGATCAATCCATCGCCTGCCTCAACCTTGACACTGCAGTACTCACTTAATAGGCAAGACACATATTTTTTTTCATTATATATTAGGATTGCAAATCAAGTCTGGAAAAGATGCTTATTTATTTTATTTTATTTTACTTTACTTTTTTTGCCCTGTTCTAGAACAGCTACAAATGTTTGTGGCTCAGTCAACAAGTTTCAGTTATCCCCAAAATAAATATTTGGAGAAACTGTCCTTTTTCAAGAGGCAACTGGACTTTCTGGTTTTTCTTTGAAGACATTTCACTTCTCATCCAAGAAGCTTCTTCAGCTCTGCCTGGATGGTGGAGAATGGAAGCATTTGAAGCTTCTTGGATGAGAAGCAAAACATCTTCAAATAAAAACCGGAAAGCTGTTGCCTCTTGAAAAAGCACCTTTGGAACAACCATGACCTGGATGACTGAGAATCTTCATGGATATTTGGATAAACTGTTCCGGGTATCTCCTTCAATTATGGGGAAATGCTTAATCACCTTAGTTTGAGTCCTTCAACCTGTTTTTCATTCAGTGGCCCATGATGATACAGATACAGAAGCAGCTATCTTCCAGATATTTTAAATTGTTATTCCCACAACCCTTTGCAACTGATGATGCTTAGAGTTTGAATCCAAATATCCAGATACAGCAAATTATCTCTGCCTGAACTATAGACAGGTTCCTACAAACTCAGTTGCTGTTGTTTTTAATTCAATTTATATGCCTCCCTTCTCCGGAGACTCAGCGTGGCTTACAATCTATAAGCACAACTCAATGTGCTAGCAATAGCCTTCATTCTTTAGTATATGCCTGCTATTATTAGCGGCATTTTTACAAAGTCAGCTTATTGCCCCCAACAATCTGGGTCCTCAGTTTACCTACCTTGGAAGGATGGAAGGCTGAGTCAACCTTGAATCTGGTGGGATTTGAATTTGCCTTAATTACAGGCAGCTGGCTTGCTAGGCTAAGTACTAACAGCCTGCACTACCAAGGCTCTGTTGAAGTGACTAAGGGTGTTTAGGACTTGCTCCTACCTTGAGAATCTTTTAAAAGTTAAATTTAGGAACTATTGTGTTGGATTCTGAGTTCTATATATTTTATTGTGTCAAAGGGGATGTAAATTAATCCTAATCTCTAATCCAAACCCAGATGTTCCCCACCCAGTCCACAATCACTTTAGGGAGGACTTGCCACGTTTATCACAGTCTTTTCTTGAAGTCCTAAAAACTTTTTCCCTTTTTTCTCACCCTCGCCCTCAGAAAAAAAAAACCATTTTTCTGCCTCAACACCAAATATTAAAAATCCTTTCTATTGTTACTGCTTATCTATGTGGAAGCACATGGCTACATTACTGAGTGTGGCAGTGAGTAGAGTGTTTATGTATAAGTGGCTTATGGACAGTTGAGTGAATGAACAGAATGTATATTTCTATATGAGAAATGATCTCGCCCAGTGGCTTCATGTAGATGTTGAACAGGAGGGGCGAGAGGACCGACCCCTGAGGCACCCCACAAGTGAGGGGTCTCAGGGCCGATCTCTGCCCCACTGCCTGGTTGATGGATCGAAGTAGAGCCTGAAGTCAGGATGCCAGGACAATCTTGAGTCACAATGAAGATACTTTATTTACATATTTCTAGAGAGGCTACACAGTGGCTGTTCATACAAAAGCAAAAGTGAAAGTAGTACAAGCAAGAATTAGTGGGATGATACGAGGTGTGGTTGCCTCTGGTATTTATAGAGTATCCAGTAACTATGATTGACACATCACATGGGTGTCTTAGGAGTTAGCCTTGCACCTGCCTAGCACCAGACATCCTGCCTCCAACCAGTTAGTGTGCTGTGGCCTAAAACCTTATTGGCCATTTTAACTGCATTCTTTTATACAGGCATTTATGGGAACGCATAAATTCTAACACTTCTGGAGTCATTTACTCTGCTTGTGTTTCTTTTCTATTAGATGTTTGATTCCTAAAAATACTATACTGTAGTATGGTTCTTAAAGTAAAGTTGACAAAGAGCAGTGATTCAATCAAGAACATATGCAACTGAGTCAATAATTGGAAGAGCTAGGTCGGTCTTAGAACAAATGATTGGCTCAAAGCCACCCCAGAGAGCTGTGTGAACAAGTGGAGACTTTGACGTGGGATTTCAGAATTCTAATCCAAAGCTTTAAGTAACACGCCAACCTGCTGCCCCCTAAGGTACTTTTACATACAGGAACCTTCTTTTTAGTAAAAGTACAAAGATATAGAGCAAGATTAATAGTGTGGCTACATATGGTTTTCTTCATTTAAATAAACAAATTAATTTCAGAAACATTAAAGCAGAAGACATGGCTGCTCTCTTTTCATTTCTTTTGAAACAACCTGTATAGCTGTTGTAATACCTTTTCAAAGAAACTACAGGAATCTGTATACATTAGCTACACACTGGAGAGCCATTGTGAGGAAGCAGTTCCACTCTGCTTATAGTGATATTTGCAAGGCTGCTGCTGGCAACATTAATTTAGGCAGAAATTCCACTGCAGGCCTTCAGGTAGGACTTGCTGTGTCATGCAACTAGGTACTGCAGCAATTTCCATACTATTTCTTTAAATTCGCATCTCCATTTTTCTGGCTATGATGCTGTCAGATGATGGAAGTAATTCATAGAACCACACAATCATAGGGTTAGAAGGGAAACTGGATATCTTCTAGTCCAGGGGTCTGCAAACTGTGGCTCTGGACATGCAGCTCTTTCGGCCCTCTTCTGTGGCTCCCTGTCAGCTGATCCCACCACTGACTGGCCACTGCCCTCCCCTCCCCGTCACTCCTCGCCTGGCCTGAGAAGGTAAGGGTGATGGTGTGGGATG
>JANHFR010002788.1:85822-100197 GCA_032468015.1 Mimophis mahfalensis | reverse complement strand
GCAGTTTGAAGATGTGTGGACTTCAACTCCCAGAATTCCCCAGCCAGTGTTGCTGGCTGGGGATTTCTGGGGGTTGAAATCCAAGCATCTTCAAATTGCCAAGGTTGAGAAACACTGATCTATTGCCTTGTCAAAACGACTAGATATCTCACAGTGAAACCACAAAGCAAAACATATAACCCTAAGTTCATCGTAGTTTCATAACATCTTATTAAAAGGAGGCTAAAACTGAAAACTCCAACTCTGCATAAATCAACTCGTTTCTTAAAGAATCAGATTGACATCCATATCCATAAGGCAAGCCGGCATGTAAATAATTCAATCCTTCCAAGCCCAGTGAAACAAAACGACTTCGGGGCTCGCCTGAAGAATAGCGGCGTCGTGATCCTCCAATGAAGAAGACGTCACCAAGCAAGGCCCGCCTCTTCATGATCTTTCCCTAGCAACCCATAACAGGCAGGTGAGGACACCAACTGGCCTGAGGTCACTTCAGTCAGCTGACCTTTCAT
This sequence comes from Mimophis mahfalensis, assembly GCA_032468015.1. Taxonomy (NCBI): domain Eukaryota; kingdom Metazoa; phylum Chordata; class Lepidosauria; order Squamata; genus Mimophis; species Mimophis mahfalensis. The sequence continues at coordinate 99,688 of JANHFR010002788.1, read as the reverse complement.
GCCACACCTACTGTACAGCCGAATTTAAACATCCAGCACTCCTCCAATTTGACTCCCTTACAATCAGGAAGGGAAACTTCCCTATCCCTTGGCTTATATATATGTGATGAACTCACTGAAGTATGAAGTAGTCACAGGCAAGCCCTTCACTGCCATTATGACAGGTCATCATCAGAGACAGACTATAGAATAGCACAGAGATGACCTTGGAGAAAGAATGCGACCATTAGTAGAAAGAGAGATCAATCCAGGAAAATAAACCGTGACAAAGAGAATGAAGACTTTGAATTTGACAGTTTTGGTATAAGGGAGGGGAAGGAAAACACTGTCAGGTTTCAAGTTTTTGTAATCCCGGTGTAATCTACCGCAGCAGAGTTTTAGTATTTCTTTTGGTGGCTTTCCTGACTTGGCCTACCTTGAAGGGCTGACCAAGAGTTGTGGCTTTTTTCTTCCCAGGCCACAGTTTCTTCAAGCAGCCAGTACCCTCCCTCTTTCACTGGAACTGTGACAGTAGGGCCAAACAAGCCCCTTACTGAACTTGTTAAATCTCCCACTGTAGTCCTGCTCCGAAATGCTATTCTGTGTCTGCATGGCAACAGATAAATTGTAATGTGTTACAGCGACAAAGGAGGTGATAATAGTAACAATCTGCACCAACCAGAATTAAGACGCCACATTTGTCACATTGATAGTGTCTTGCCATTTTCAGCATTCCCTCATTCTCTTCCAGCCCTTCCCTTCCCCTCCCCCAATTCACACGTTCTGCTTTCCACTTTCTACACTTCGCTTCTCTTTTGTATCTGCCACTTGATGTTCCACGCAATCGAGTTTCACCAGCTTTCCCAATTCTCTGCTTTTCCATTCTGTTTGATCTACAAATACCTACAATCTCACCTCATTCCTCAACTCCTCAGGAACTGCCACGATGAAAAACACCGATACCAAAAAAAGATTCTTCTTCCAAAATGCCAAATATAAATCACTACCTTGCAAAAATTGGCCGGCCAAGTGGTAACATTTACCAAACAATCAGGTTGAGCATCGTTCATCTATTCACTCATACACTTCATATATGCACCACCCCTCTTTGCCTTACAGCAAATACATGAGAAAATGTATACTAGCTCAAAACCACACAATGAATTTCTATAACTAAGGGTGGACCTGAAACCAAGTTTCCTGAGTCCAGGTTTAGCACCCTAACCGCTGTATTATTGTCTTGTATGTCAATTTAGCTTTAAATGTGTCATTCACTGAAATAATAAAAGTGATTTTAAAGATTTGCAGAGATGAAGAAAATCTTGTTTCGATTCATTCTTTGATAGGCTTACAGACTAGGTGAACCGTCATAATCTGTGTTTGCTGGTTGGGCTAGAGATTGGACATGCCTCCTATTACACAGTTAAAGCAGTATACTAGATTACAATCACATTACACTGAGAAAAGAGCAACATGAATTATGACCTAAAGATATATTCTACTGGATATTGTGAAAAATTACGTTTTTTAAAAATATTTGCATTATTTCAGTAACCAGGAGCATGGTTTCTGATCTCTGCAGACTTAACTCCTTGAAGTTGCTCATGTAGGTTGGCATTTAAGACTTCATGTCTCATGAACTACAAAACACTTGAACTTATGTAGCAGAAGGCTGAATTTTAGTCTCCATGACAATGCCTACAGCTGGGACCTCAAAAACCTGTCTGAAGCTTCAAAGAAATGACTATTGTAATTGTACATAACAACCATTATATATTCACTTCTTTGTGTTTTTATTTCTTCTCAATTGTGGCCTTTAAAAACATGTTTTGGAGATTAGTTTCACAGAAATAATAAAAATTTGTCACTGTTCCTTTTTCATTAAATGTGTCATTCTTTAATAAATAGTGTTAAATGATACAAGTTGTTTTTGTTTGAGAAAAATACTCTATTGTTTATTTCCCAAATATGTCCAATTAATAATGCAAGTAGAACCATAATTTACATTAAATGTGCCTTGTTCAATACTACATATGAATGCAGCTTGTAAGCAACTATTTTTTATTTGCTGGGATTTTCAAAGTATTAATTGGTAGAATTCAGTATAATCAATGGCAAGCATAATACACTATAGGTCTCATTGAGTTTGTAAGTCACAAATATGTGCCATATCAATCATATTGAACGTAAAAGAATACTTTCTAGTGTGAAAGAAAGAGGTGCCCATAAGGTCAAAATAAGATCTATCTGCTCACACAATAAACGTGGGCAATTCAGTTCATTTTTAAGGAAATGAGGATGATTTTAAGCATCATTCTTAAATTTCTTATAATCATAGGAAATGCAACATTTTACCCAGCAATGTACTATTTGCTGCCAGTGATAAGAAAGGTTGTGTTCCACTTAGAACTATTTATGTAAGCCAACAAATGTTATTTTGTTTGCAGCAACATAGAAATACTGCATGTTTTAAAATGCAAATATCTAATCCTCTTGTGATATACAGTGTGATCTGAGCTTCATCTCTAAGTCCTAAGAATGGATAAAAATGATTCTGGCTAAATAACTCCCAAAGCTGTGTCATGTTTTTTAGGATCTTTGTTTAACCAGAACTGATTCAAGACTTGTTCCAATCCCGTTGTAAGACATGGTGCTACAAGATTATAGATGGCTATAAAGTGTTCACAAATTCGCTTAGCAAGGCAAATGTGTTTGCTGTTCTCTAAAATGTGTGGAGCAATCTGAACAGGCAACAGTGTTTAATTCCCAATCATTGCATCCTATCATGTACAGTTTCACAATGAAATGGGAGAATCTTCGGAAAAAGTACAACTGGTCTGGCAGCTTTTTAATATCAACTGTTCCTTCTAATACAGTAACTGGGTTACATAAACTATTTCATCTTTGAAAACTACCCATATTTTTAATCAACTGCCTGGGTGAATTCTTTGCAGTATCCCAATAGGTTAAATAAACATAGGCTCTAAAATCCCAACCACGTTATTTGCTTTCATCAAATTAATAAAACTTAATTTGCCTTTTGTGAAAATTCTGTAAATCACTGGTTATCACATGCTTCAGCATACATTTATATATTTCAAAGTCTGTCCCCAGCTTCCAAGGAACTGGATACGGTATGTTCCCAAACACATTTAATATAAATACAGATTTTACAATTGCAGAAAGAAACGTGATTTTTTTGTGCTGTCTTTTGTGCACAGCTAAAAACGAATTAGCTAACTGTGACAGTATTTTTAATTTTTTAAATCTACAATGCTGTAAGGATGTACAAAATATTGTTCTTGTGGCTTCCATTCTTACATTTTTTGGCTCCAAGGGGGTACATCTTTTCTGTGGAACTTAACATTATATTCAGCAATTTCTGAGGAATCAGCAAGCAGATTGACACTTAACAGGCTAGTCTATTAGAAACAATGGTCTTTTTATTCAATGGCATTTTTATAAAGGTATACATGAGTTTTCATATTCAAGGCTGAGGATAAAGACCACAGAGTTTTGCAAAATGATCCTGTGCAAGTATCACAATGTTCAATTTTTGTATTTAGCTTCAACAGTGGGTAGTGGGATAAAGACAATATTGAGTTTGGGTCTCTGAAAATAAGATTCAAATCTCTGTTCAGTCATAGGGTTCACTGCAGAAGTTTGGAATCACTGCAATCTTTGCAGTGTAAGATTGCAGTAAAATTGCAACACTTAAAAAAGACTTTCTGAAACATCAAAGTGCCTTAAAAGTGCTGTGTGTTTATGGAGGCCAGTTTTCTCACAAGTGTACATTCCTCTGCATGACATTTATCTCAAGAGGCACACTTCTGATTAGTTAATAGTATAATATCATGGTGAGTCAAAGAAGGAAGTGGAAAAAAATATATTTTGTTTTAGGAAACACTTTTGAAAATGAGTGGTGGGGTTGTTGATACTTTAGGTTCCTAAACATTCTTCCTAATACCAATCACTTCTTTAAATTGCAGAAGACAACAGAGCAAAGCCATGATTTTATGGCACTAGGGTGGTGTAATTAAGATCTAATTCCATTGCTTTCAACATTTTCAAGATTTCTAATTGACATTTATGGCTGCTGATTTCAACTGAAGTCTATTACAATTTGCCACAGCCAACTCACCACAACCAACTCACCATGGCCAACTCACCATGGCCAACTCAACACAACCAACACGCCATGGCAAACTTACTGTGGGACAACTTGTCGCAGCTAACTCATTGCAGGAGAAGAGTTACACTAATACCAAAGGAATGGTGGAATAGAATCATTAAAGAAAGGATGAAAAAGGAGGGTCAGAATGGAATGTCAGTGACAAAAATTTAAGTATTTTTTTTATTTATTTCAAATAATTGAATTGTTAAATTGTCCCACAGTGTGGTATCTTGTCTCAAGTTGGCTGCAGCAAGTTGGCTGTGGTGGGGTTGTCCCATTTCACTCTAGATGTGTCAGATCACAATATCCTTATCTTGCCCCAGCATTATGCAGCCTGAATGGCTCTAGCTAGAGACAATTTGAGGGAGACTTGATACATCGACTGATTTAGGCTTTTTATCTTTAAGGGGGGAAAAAGCAATTTATAAATTGTTTCATAATACTGTTTCTTATTTGATTACATACAATTTCAAAAAATATATGGAGCTCAATATTGTCTTTTAAAAATCCTGATAAATAAGGAAAGTCACAAAAAGAACTTTACAATATATATTATTTTATAGGGGAGAAATTCTTTTGTTCATTTGGATGAAAACTTAAACTTGGGCATGGACAAAAGGTCACATTCAGTTGAAATAAATAGGTAAACACTTATTCATAATACATTGCTTACATTAAAATTATTACATATTACAGAACTCCCGGTTGCAAAATTGGCACCATTCCAATCTCAGAAACACAGAGATGGCTGAGAGAAATTTTACTGAAATCTCATAGGGTTGACTTGGTAGACAGAATGTGGTTATTGTTCACTCTAATTATATGTAGCATTAACCCAGAACCAAAGTTCCTTTGGGCAACCACAATAATTATTTATGAGCTGTGAATATGTGGGAAGCCTGCAAAACATCATTTGATTTGATCAAGGACTTCACCTAAGCATCCCTCCAAATCCTGACTTTAATTTTTTCTACTGAACACCCATTTTGGAACTGTTCTTTCTAAAGAGAGAAAAGCAGAGGAGAAGTAACAATAGTTAATAATGATAGTTCTGTGATAATTATTCAAGTATGTTTTGAGCCAATGTGCCCAAGTCTACATTCAGCCAATGCTGAGGCTACATGCTAAGACTCAGCAGTGCATAGCAGAGATAGGGATGGGAGCGATTCCTGTTGCACAACTGGGCATCTCGGTCTGCTACTGGACTCTAAAATGCCTAGAATTCCCCAAATTTGCCATTAGATTAATATGGATACTTTTAGAGAAATCACTGACTGAGAAGGCTGGAAGGATAGATTGAGGGGAACAGAAGGCCTACAAAAAGCAAAGCATATAAGGTAAGTCAAAATGGGCACTTGATTTGTGACATAGCTTGATGCAGAAACTTCAAACAAATAAGAAGTATTTTAAATATGGAAGCATATCACATAAATTAGATGTACTTGAGATTTTCCTGAAGCTTGTTTGAAACAGAAGGATCGGTTAGAGGAAGAGTTCCATTTTTCAATCTGGAAATTTAACAAAGAAAAATTTCCATCACATGAGTTCAATCCTTTGCAGTAATTCACATTCACATTCATTTTCTTAAGTTAATTCTATATATATTTTTTTAAAATGCATATTTTATCTGATTTAAATGAACTCCGACTGGCAGGTTTTTTTTTCTTTTTAGAAGTATTTCTTTTTAAGTTTTTTTTTTTACAGAAAATGTACCTATTACTGCTAACTATCATATTTTATAAGTTTAGATGAAATAATCAAATATAATGTCTGCAGATATGTGATGAATGAATGAAGTAGTGTGAGTTTGCTCACACTGTTAGCGTGAATTTATGGTAAGACTATACGGTCAATTATAGCTAAATATGATATACTTGCTTCAGATTTAATTTGGAACCTTACAAAAGCATATCTTTAAACAAATGCTACGGTGAAATGATTTCAAGAATATCCAGATTTTTAAGAAAATAGTTGAAACTAGAGATCTAGATGGGTTTCTTTTTCCCCAAAGTAGTTTAGATTCTTATACCTCACAGTGTCCTGCATTGAAAACTAAAAGAAGAACTAAAGCAATCTTGCAAGACAACTTGCAAGATTTACAAGTCAGTCTCTAGATTAGAGTTTTGTCTTGTGTAGAATAATATGAATATGCTTGGAATAAACCTTTTTGCATTTGTGGTATCTTTGGGTCAAAATGGGCCCAAACTGCCTAGTCTTCCCACATCATTAGCAGCTAATGTTTCAAATCTAAAACTGGTAACCTAATTTACATTTTAACTATCTTACTAAAAAGTGTTGTGTGAAACCTTTGCTTGACCAAAGCCATCATGGGCAGTAGAGGTCAGTGCTGGTGATGCAGTGGTTAGAATGCAGTACTGCAGGCTACTTCTGCTGACTGCCGGCTACCAGCAAGTCGGCACTTAAATTCTCATTGGCTCAAGGTTGACTCAGCCTTCCATCCTTCTAAGGTCAATAAAACGAGGAACCGGATTGTTGGCAGCAATATGCTGACTCTGTAAACTACTTAGAGAGGTCTGTAAAGCACTGTGAAGAGCTATATAAGTCTAATTACTATTGCTATGAGCCCAACATTATGACATATGAAAGACAGCAAATAGCAAAAAGCGTTAATTAACAAATGAAACAAAAAAAACAGCTTTATATCTCTGCAAGGTGATGGATGTAACAACTAAATAAGGTAGTTTGATCTTAGGGAATGGAATTGATGAAAACATGTATAGAAGCAAAAGTGATGTTTATTTATGAAGGAAAGAGCTACAGTATTAATTAGAAACTGATGTTATCTAGTTTGTTGAGGTATTTTGAATATAGGAATTCATAAGCTGATGAGAATTGCATCAGGTTTGAGGTAAAATGAGTGATATTCTGAAAAACTCAATCTGGGTGGGGAGAATACTATTAAAAGATATCAGTGAACAGAAAGAAGAGAAGAATACATAAAACATGACTAGGCCACATGGAAAATGAATAAAAAGCATAATTGGTAAGTAAGTATAAGTCTCTTATTCTTCAAACATTATTGTTCACTTGATTTTTTTTTAAATCAAAAACTGAATTATTGAAGGTACAAGAGTGATGAAAAGTTCGGAAGTTAGATGCCAAAACATTACTGTTAGTCTCAAAAAATGGATCCTAAGGGGAAAAAAATAGACATGGAAGAAAAATGAAAAAAATAGAATAACTACAGGGAGACAAAATGTGCCCTGTACAGATAAAACTGAAAATAATCTCCCAATAATCTAAAAAGAGAATAGACTTAAGAAAAAAGTATGTGTAAGCTAACTTAAAACAGTGGAAAAAATTATTTTACAGAATATCACTCAGGTTTGTGGACATATACTGAAGGAAAGTACTAAAGTACTAAAAATGAATGAACTCAAGTCTGTGAATAAGCAATACACAGGCAAGAGAATTGTGATGAAGAAAATATATAAAATACAGGAAGAAAAAAAGTTGCAAAGAATGCAATCACAGACAGCAGGGAGCTGTTTAAACACGGGAAAGAAAATGCAAAGCAGTGAGGATGGAAACAAGTAATTGTTAAATAATTATCGACATATCTGTGGAACGAATTAGGACTGATAGGCAGTGATCTGTAGCAAACAAATGAAGACCAAACTGTAAAACCAACATATGAAGGAAAAGTAAATGGATTCAGATGAAGTGGATAACGGTTGAATGAGCTAATGAAACCCTCAAGAACTTATAGGCGAGAAGATTTAGAAACAAAGGCAACCTCTAAAGTGGAGTACCAATATGTTTGAAGCAAGAATGGTTCGCAAGGATAGAAAAGGAGTTACAGGGAATTTTATGGGTGTAAATGTAGCTATCTTCATCTGCTCCTAATCCCATGTCTTATGGTTTGCTTACTGATTTATTCCTTTTTCATATTTTGCATTCACCTGAAAGGAAATGATTTGGACACACAGATGAATTACAATTGTCCCAAAGGGGAACAGCTGTAGTTCCATAGATTTAAATCAAACTAGTTACATGAATACAAGTAAGCGTTTGAAGTTTAGCCTCTTAGTTTAATGGCTGGGTTCACAGAACAGCCTCAGGTGGTTAGTTAAATGGACTGATTGCCCAGGTATATCCAATATAGGGTGCCATTTTGATCTGTTGGGTTAAGGCACCAAGCTAGAAAGCAAGACACTGTAAGTTCTAGTTCTGCCTTAGCCATAAAGTCAGCTGGGTGACCTTTGATGACTTGCTCTCTCTCCGGTCAATCCACCTCACAGGATTGTTTGTGGGAAAAATACGAGGAGGAAGGTACGTGGGATGTTTTCACTGCCTTGAGTTATTTGTAAAAATAATACAGGTGAGAGAGAAATAAATAATATTTTTTTTAAAAAAGTTATAAACTAGCCAAATGGCCTGCCTTCAAATAACATGCTAGTCAAGCTTAAAAGTAATCAACTTTAGTATGTTATTTGGGGGCAGCCTATTAGGTCAAAGTTAGCTTGGTTTATAACCAATCTTGGTAAGCATCTGGTCTCAACATTTTACTAAATCATAATATTTGCTAATATTTATCAAGTTTTAATCAAAGAGACAGTGACAAATTCCTGGGAGGTTACTGAAGACTGAATGTCAAAGACAGAACTGTAAGGCATTCTTTCTTCCTATTTTTACCAAGATTGACTAAACTTGTCAGGATTACTACATTAACAAAATTCCCAATGTGACAGTGGCAGCTCCTCTTGTATCAGGACCATGTAAGAGTCCACACGTATTTTATCCTGTGCATTCGAATTCTTTTTCAATTTGAATGAAATGTGCATATCAGCAAACAAAACATTCTCCTTCTGTACTTCAGAAGCTCGTACTAGAATATTGTGCATATTTTAAGCCTTGGTCAAACACAAGTGATCCCAAGTTACAACTGAAATTCAGAGTGAAATGGCAGGCAGATAATAAATGTCTAGCTAATATGGTGCATCCCAGCTGGAAGTAACTTAAGGCCCTATTTTTAAACAGGCTGTCCTTTATACAGGTGTGCTTACTGAGCAGAAATGGACATGGGGGAAATAAGATGAGTAATACATAGAATGGGTAATCAAATACAACTAGTTCGCTTTCTGGAAATCATAGCCACCTCTGTGCCTTTACAGAAAAGCAATAAAATGCACTCAGTAAAATACAGTTATGTGCCATGGATATACAGAAATGTTATTTTTGAAATATATACAAGAAAATCTTTTCTATTGCCAGTGGCCAAGGTATTAGTAAATTAAATCACTGGACATAAATGAAAGACAAGTTTCTATTAAAAAGCATTAAGATTTTTACCTTATATATTGATTTTAGCAAAGCATGGTAACCAACTAGACTTAATTTTGAGGGTGACATCATCCAGGCTCTTTCCACATATACATCAAAATGTGCTACATAATAGCCATTTAGGTCATTTCTTCATCCAAAAATATAATTGCTTCATGAAAAAGCAATAAAATATAATTTTGCATAAAAATGATACTAGCAAGATTCAACTGAGAAAGTAGTGCATGTGTCACATTACTTCTCCCAACAATTCCCAAAGAGGTGACAACAAAAATATATAATGTACATAAGAAAGCATGAATACATAGGTTATCGGGATGATTATATCCCTGCAGGGCGCTTTTCTAATTTAAAAGATGTGCTTAGCATTCATGCACAGTTTTAGGGGACTTTAATTCTATAAAGGGTTATGAAAATGAGACAGAAGGAAGCATAAGAAGTCATGAAAAGAGATGATATATTTATCACAGCATTAGGCATTAAGAATATGTACTTAGATTAACTTCCCAAGGTCATTACAAAATTAGCCAGTTTCTTTTCAACCTGCCTATATAGAACTTGCAAAGATAAAACATTCCCAGATCATCCTTTTGCTTTACAATTACAATTTCATTTTCCATAAATAATACACTTTATCCATTATTTAAAATATGAACAAAAATCCTGGTGATTTAAAAACCTGCCCTTGAGAAATGACAAATAAATACATATTTTAAAACAACAACGTACAACTTGACATTGTTTTTAAGGCATGAAAAATGGCATATGAATGGGAAGAGCTAGAAAAGCATTATGTTGTTTCTGATATAGCCAGTCCAAGCACAACACATAAAAAAAACCCAACCTGACTCTAGAAGGAACAAGTGTTCTAATATGAATCAAGATTCAATAACTACATGTGTAGACATTCTAGAACTTAGCTATAACAAGATTTGTTTTATTGTTGAACTCTTCTTGTCTATTTAAAGCACCAGATACTCTACAAAGCATCTTTGGCCAAATCAGTACATGCTTCTTTATGCTGCACTTCCAGTATCTTGATAAATAAAGGGGTGTGGGCATTTTCCTCTCCTCTTTTCCATTTAATGATCATAGAAATGTTCAGAGTCTGGGCTAATGCACTTTTGGAAGTCTATTATAAATTGAATGTAAAAGCAAAGGAAGGTTTTCTGCAGACCCACAAATCACCATCAGCTATAAGAAACATGTTGTGCATAGTGGTATCTTTGTTTTTTCTTTTTTAAAAGAGTTAGATCTACAAATGTTGCTAGATCTACATTCTCAGTTTACCAGAGTTTGAGTGTTTCTACTTTACTAAAGCCAGGATCCTTTCGGAGTTCCCAATAGGTGTCATTAGAAACCCATGCTTCTCTCTGATTTGCTTCAACAACTTTTCTGCAAAAGTAAGAGAGTTACTGGTTATCATACATTCAGAAATATTCTTTAAGAGAATAGAAACATACTTCAATTTAATTTACTTGCTGAGGAAATCTTCTGGAAAATGAAATTGCAATAAAACAATCCATTTTATTTAATCATAAATCAACAATCGACAAATAAAAGAAGGAAATTAATTAGGATAAAAAAAATTCCTTAAAATATCTAAGAAGGATTAGAAGAGATATTACGGTGTACTCTACTAACTGTAGAATGGTACTTAGCTGTGGTCAAAGATGTCAAATCACATTGACCTAATAATAACAAGATAAAACAAGTCAGAACGAATAGGACATTTAATAAAGAATGAGATAATAATTCTTGTTGAGTGTCTGGGTATCATGTTCCTGATATTATTTCAATTATTTCTCCACCATGTGGGCACACCTCTCTTCAAAGGGATCTTTCAGCACGTTTGCTTCAGTAACTGCTGTTGTGCAGGCACTGAATCTAGCAAAGGACAAAGCCCTTCTAAATTTTGGAATCATTATGCAACTAAGTTATTTGGTTGATTGAAGAAGATATGTGGAGTGGCTCAAGAAGTTGTTTCTAGATAGAACTGATAAATCAGCCTACAACTCCAAATCAATGGCCCGTTGTTTGAGATCAGCTAATGCACAATCATTTTAAGTAGGCTGGCTTCTCTGTGAAGCACACATTTGGAACACAAAGAACTACTTGAAAAAGAATCAAAAACTTGATTTGAACTCTATCAAGACAAAGGAATGCCCTTTAAGGGCCTAACTAAACTCCCCGAAGTTGCTGGTCTTGGATGTTAGCTGAAGAGATTTTAATTGCTGCTGATAGCAAGCGGAGATCCTTTGGAGAAATAGAAAAAGTATAAAGCCAAAGAGGATTTCTGTGCATTTAGGGTAACATAATTGGTGTGAAATTTATGGTTGCCTTAGCATGGAAAATAATCCCCAGATATTTAACACCTAGTTATTTAGCTGCCAGACATGTGCCTTAGCAAAAACCATGACCATGACTTTAGAGTAATTAATTTCTAACTGCCCACCAAGTATATAAAGTGCCTGTTTCAGGCCAATCTGTGTCTAGATCTTGTTTTCTTGCAGATGTTTCATTACCCAAACTAGGTAACATCATCAGTGGTCCCTAGATAATCTATGTCTAAAGAAATAGTGCAGCAGCACCTGCATATAAAAGAAATGTGTCTATTTCCCAATTTTGGCAGATCAAGAGATAGGCAATTTAATCTATCTATAAGAGAGTTAATGAGTGGCTTTCTCTGAAGCCTGTTTGCTCATCAACCAAGATATTCTCAATTACAATCCAATCCAATCCAATCCAATCCAATCCAATCCAATCCAATCCAGGCGTCTGTTGTACAAGTGCTAGCATACAATTTACTAATTGGCTAATGGGTCAATAATCTCTATTTTTCTTTTTTGTAGATTAAAGTCACCAAAGGTAGGCCTGAATCATCAGAGACCTTAGCATATCTATCAATATAAGTGAATAGGAAAGCCAAAATGGATATCCATCAAGTGTTGTCCTCCACTAAAATAAACATATTCTGGAGCTTTGTTCAATTTCAGTTGTTTAATCACTTTTATAATCTCAGAACGGGGCGGGGAGAAAAATCTTACACTCAACTAATTCAGGTTCTTCAGCCAATCTCTCTACTCCTCCAGCTGGTGTTAACAGGAATAATCACTCTTCTAATCAACGCCGGTTTGATAACAAATGCCATGCAGCCAAGAAACAACTGATTTCTGGTTTAAAGAAGATAAAAAAAAGATCCTCTTTCTTATTAAAACCAGGATGAGTTGCTGCTCTGCTTTGCTGCTCTTCAAGAGGAAATATAAACATTGTATTATTTATTATATGCCTATAATAACAGGCATATATATTATGCCTGTTATTATAGGCAAAGAAGAAATAGGCTTTGAGAGAGTCTTGGAATCATCTCTCATGATAAGACTTCAGCTCTATCTGGAAATGCATAACTCTTTAATCTGCTTCCTCTAATTTACAAATTTTGTCTTTTATACCTGCTTCAGTCTGGGGACACCACTTCATATTGTTGTATACACAGAAGGAATTACTCCATCCGAAGAGGGATTAGACTATAAATAAAATAATTATTTGGCAGAGAAGGAGAAAAGAGATTGAATTTTACTCTTAGGTATTTGGCAGATTTTTGTTTTTCTAAATTTACAAGGTTACATAAAAGAGAGGAACTGCACATACACTTTGTTGGACAATTTTCTTTATCTAGCTAGGGGAAAATTTATGAAAGATAGTGCATGCATAAAATACCAATCTGAAGATCAAACATTAATGTCAGATCTCTGAATTTCAAAAATAATACAATAACTACACATTACAAATAAAACTGACTTCTCATTATCTAAGTCAAGATTCACAAAAATCATCATCTTTGATTCAAATTTAACTCAGGAATAAGACCCGAGGCTACACCAATTTTCCCCCTACGCTTTGACACATTTTTGAAAATAATTCAGTTGTACAATAAGAAACATGCAGATGTTACATAATGCAAGACAATTCCTAATGTTAAAAACATTATTAGTATTTTTGTTAATATTGTTACACCGTTATATATACCAGCCCCATTCTGTTTGTACAAGAATCACAGAGAGAGATTACTTACTTAAAAAATTTTGGTACATGTTCCATATTGTTTTCCTCTAAATAACGTCTCCGGCACCTCTGCAGTTCTTCTATTCTTTGTTTTTCAGCTGCAGCTGCTTCTAAATTTCCATCTTCCAAATGCCTATAGTTAAGAATTAGATCTTTTGGTAGAGACATACCAACCTTTAAAAAATGTAACAACAAAATCCAGAAACCCCACACTTCAAGAAGCACCTAAAACACATTCTATATTATGCAGGTTACATAAAATTGATATTGTTGTTAGTTGCAAAGTCATGTCCGACCCATCGCGACCCCATGCACAATGTTCCTCCAGGCCTTCCTGTCCTCTA
>JANHFR010002788.1:64493-76120 GCA_032468015.1 Mimophis mahfalensis | reverse complement strand
GAGGACAGGAAGGCCTGGAGGAACATTGTGCATGGGGTCGCAATGGGTCGGACACGACTTCGCAACTAACAACAACATTTATTCTTTAATTACCCTGTTTTATTTTCTCCGTTTTCTATTTTTTTCTTTTTAGTCTTTCCTTTTTTGGTTTGTATGTGTCTTTATTGTGATTTGTAATCTTTAATAAATCTTTAATGAAAATTTAGAAAGATGATTTATAATGAGGTTTGGGTTAGGCACAATGGGATGCAGAAAGAACAATGAGGTGGGGAAAATTAGCGATGAATGTCTAGAATATATGTCAATTGGAAAATAGAAACAGAGTAATAGAGAGAGCAAGGATGTGAATTATATACATAAAACAGTACAATATCCTGAAGTTACCAAAAGAAAGAGGATTAATATGAAGAGAGGTTGAAAGTATCTTGTGATGGCTGAGGATAGAATAAAGGCAGAAAAATAGATTAACAGAAAGGATATGTTAAAAAGAGCTCATAGGATTAAAAAAGAAAGTATAGTGGAACCTCAGTTCACAAACGCATTGGTTCACAACCAATTCGGTTCATAACCAAAAAAATCAGCTAAATGTTTGACTCAGTTCGCAAACAAATCCTCGGTTCACAACCAAACTTCCTGAGGACAAAGAAATCTCAAGAGAGAAAACACCTGAAGGAGAGCGTCTTTCCATCGTGGACGCAGACTCTTCCGCAAAACAGCAACCTCTCTCTCGCTCAGAATCGAATGACTGAACAGTTTTCTCTGTTGTTCATGGTTTTCTCAGTGTTTGTATTAAAGGATTTTACTGTTACACTGTGCGTTCTTGTGGCATATTTAACTACAGTACTGTATTTGTGTGCTTCAAAATCGTAAAAAAACAATAGAATTCATAGGAGTCTGGAACAGATCAATCATATTTCCATATAACCCAATGGGAAAATTTGTTTCAGTTCACAACCAAAGTTATGGAACCAATTGTGTTCATAAACCAAGGTTCCACTGTAAAGTAAATTTCTGCAACTAATAAATCAGAAGCAATTTGAAAGTAGCTCTCAGAGTGAAGATTCCTTGTTTGCCTCTGTATAAATTATATACATTTTATTTTCTAAAAGTCAAGAAACTGCATACTTTGCCGAGAAATATTGTCTCCAACACTAGTGTTGTCCTCAGATATGTTGTCGCTCACATCACTTACGTAAGATTCATCATCAGAAGCCTAATGAAGAAAACACTGATTATTACTATTATTATTTATTTCTTTTATTAGACTTTTATTACACTGAAGAAATAAATGCTATTCAAATTCCTTATTAATCTTTGGGGGGTTTTTAGATCCATCCTGCCTATCTGCAGGTATTCTTCCCTTTCAACAAAACATTGCTGGGTGTACATATCTATAGTGAAACCCCCACTTGGCAGAACAACAACACAACAACTGCTTAAAGAAAAAGCAGCAGTGACATTTTGAAAATTATAGCATTTTGCTGCCATCTTATAGTTATCCTCAGTTTTACAGGTCAGATATGGTAGCCCTTATTTTATTTAGTATTTCAGAGCGTTCAAATACGACGTGCAGTATATTACCTTAAAACATTTGCAATAAATTAACTAATATGATTGCCTTCATACATGAAACACTGGCTGAGACATACATGTTTATGAGGAACATCAACAAAGCAGTTAATAGATGTGAATCATGGACAGGTTATGCCATGCCCGTTTTCCTAATTAAAATGAAGCATCCAGTACTTCAATCTCACGTTACATAAAAGTGCTGAGTAAAGACTGTTCTTCCTAACCTCATTTTCTGATGAGCTTGCAGATAGAAGCACTTCTTGGGCATCAAAAAATTCAGAGACAGATTCAGACATAGAGAGCCTGCTCTCATTAGAAACTTGTTGGGAAAGTGGGAGACTGACATGGATCTGTTCACCTGTCTGGAAAAGAAAAACATACAGGTGAATTCTGGATACCATATAGTGAGCCTAAGAGCTTATTCAAGCTATGACAAAACAAAAATCACACCAAGCCATGACGGATAGAATGCACTGCTTCTTTTCCACATTCCTTTCCCACATCCTGAGGGAGAAAATAAACCAGAGAGGATCTATAAACCTGCCTTGTATCTAGCAAATTAAGAATTTAGTTGAAAAGGAGTCATTCAGGATGCACTCAAAACTTTCTGATACCTGGAAAAAGACATGCATTACTTTCCTCGGGATTAGTACAATTCTTAGTACACTTGCACTGCACTTCCACCCCCGTGTACTGATGAGAGCTGCCACAAAACACAGGCTGGCTAGAATTCAATTCATATGGAACCAACCATTCCCTCAAAGAGATAATTCTATTCATCATTCAACCTTCTGTAATCACTGGCTAACTTCAATTCTCAATATGTTATGTTTCCTGGATTGAACTATGCCAGGGGTCTGCAAACTGTGAGTCTAGAGCCACATGTGGCTCTTTTGGCCCGCTGCTGAGGCTCCCTGTTGGCTGACCCTACCACTGACTGGCCCCTGCCTTCCCATGCCCTCCCCTCCCCATCACTCCTCGCCTGGCCTGAGAAGGCAAAGGTGAGGGTGTGGGATGGAGACTCCCTCCATATTCCAGAGCAGGAGGCAACTGAGTGGGAATAAGGGATGTGAGTTGGCCACGCCCACCCAGTCATACCGGTTGTTAAATTATTGGCTCCCGTTGTTGTTTTCTTTTCTGTGGGAAACAGGTCCAAATGGCTCTTTAGGTGTTTAAGTTTGCAGACCCCTGAACTATGCTAATAACTTCTAATTCTTCAGGTCTCCAGTTTTGATTATAGTTTGTCTTTTTACCACCCTGCTCTTAAGTGTGCTACTAGGAAAAGCAGTGATTGTATTCTATTTACTGTATTTCAAGCAGTCTTCCCTTTTAAAGGAGAGCTTATATGTACACAGTTTTATCTTCTCAGTAGGTATTTTAAGGTCCCCCTTGGAAAGAGATACATTCTGCCATTCAGACTTGCAGCATGGATCTCTTTTATTTCATTACTTCCCATTGTAAAGGACATTCCAGTAAAATAATACTTCTCTATTTACAACAAAGCTCACTAAGACGGTACTGTGACAGGATGGGAAGGCCTGAGAATATAGGAAAATCAATTCCTGCAGTCCAAGAAAATGAGAAGTTGTATATGCTGTCAGATGCAGGAAATCCTGTTTCAAAAGGGGCGCAGCAACTTTAGCAAATGCCTAAATGCATTTGCCTCAATTCATACCTAGAAATGGAAGAACTCTAACTTCATGCAATCGAAGTAGCTTCAAACGAAAGATGCAAGAAAAACATTTGTTTTGAGTCGAAGGGTTAATCAACAAAGCACACGGTAATGTAATTCAAACGTGACATAAAATCCAAGGAAGAGAGGAAGAGAGACACCATAACTTTGAAGAAAAGGAATTTGAAAGATAAGTAAATAATGAAATGGAGACCTTGGTGAAACCAGTAAGCATTATCTTCTCGTGTATCTCTTAAAAACTAAGTGAAGTTTTACATTTTCTAATCTGGAAGGCCTCTTGCTCAAAAGGAGAACAAGAAAGAAAGACCATCAACTGAACAGGTATTGTTTAGCTTCCATCTTTTGAAATCCAAAGATTGATAATGCCGAATGATCAGAAACAGAAAGGAAGCAGACAGTTCTTACCACGGATGGAGTAGTGGGGTTACTCCGAGGTTTTATACTGGTAATGACTAATATTTTTTTTAAACACACTTTAAACTCATGTTTAAATATCTGGAGTTGGACTAGCCAAATAAGGTAATCAACTGTATGGACTGACCAAGGTGGCCAAAAAATGGCAGAGAAGAGCTGTAAACCCATTTCTATAAACTGGGTAAGAGGGTATAAAATGGCAAATGTGGTTCAAGAAATGTTAAGTATAAAATAATAGGCACCAAGGCCAAAAATTTTAAGTTCACAACACACTGAACTGACAATAATGAACCAAAAATATTCTGGGACCATAATGGGAACCAGGAAAAATATATGCTACCTAAGATTTTTAGTTTTTTGGGGGGGAAAGTAGCAGGTATGAATAAATTATGCATGATACAATGAAAGTGAGCCTTGGTGGTGCACTGAGATGGGTGCTTGCACTCAGCTGCCGGCTGCCTGTAATTAGTGTGAGTTCTAATCTCATCAGGCTCAAGGCTGACTCAGCCTTCCATCCTTCCACGGTAGGTAAACTGAGGACCCAGATTGTTGGGGGCAATAAATTGACTTTGTAAGTTAATAAGCTGACTTTGTAAAACACCGCTTTAATAAGCAGGTCTATACAAAGGATGAAGGCAATTGCTAAATGTACTGTAAGCCGCCCTAAGTCTTTGGAGAAGGGCGGCATATAAATAGAAATAAATAAATAAATATTTTTTTTAAAATAAATAAATAAATAAATAGGCAGAAAATATACAATATTCGTCTCTCATAGCACAGAAACTCAGAAGCAGATTTAGGAAAAACAAATTAAAGTCTGTATTTAAATGTGTATAATTAGCTATCCTAAAATCAATAGTTGATCAACTAATTATATGACATTGAGATGATGACATATAATGCAACCACATGCACAAACATTCCCCAGGGTAAGCCTATAGCTTAGGTTAAATTTAAAAAAGAAATTCAAAAATCCATGGAGAATAAAGTTACCAGTGGCTATTAAGCCAGACAGCTTTAGGCCAATCTTAGGATTATCTCTGAAGATTAGCTACAGAAGAACATGAGTAGAAAAAAATGCTAAATATTCACAGCGTCCCCACAGTAACTTAGGAAAAGGCTGTTGTACTATATAGGTATTTCATATAAACCGGTATGGCTCTTATGTATTTACATTTCAGCTGCAAGTTCCAATACTGACTAAATGAGATTGTCAAACATTCTACTCAGCAATTTAAAATATGGTTTTTCCTAAGGGAATTTACCACTAATTACAGCTTATTACTATCATGAAGGCAATTAGAAAATTGTTGTCTAAAATGAGTTTGTTCCACTGCTTTGTCAACTTCGTCAACCATAATCATTTAATCATCAATGGTCATTAGCAGAATTTAACTCTGGTAAGTCCATTAGAGCAATGCCAAAGTCTTACCTCATCAGGACTAGGGATAATATTTACACTGACAACCTGATCACAAAGAACAGACTCTGAGTGTATTCTGTTCAAACGACTCCTTAGTTCAGCATTCTGGTTGAGAGCCTTAAAATAATAAAATTGGATATTTAATTTCAACTGCACAAGAATAGTGAATAATAGAACCACGCTATTTTCATATCCTATATCCTGGCCAAAGTATAGTGTTATTATATAACATATTGGGAAGGATTCATTTTCAAAATTAACATCTCTTTGCTGATCATAAATGCTACTCCCCAAAGATTTCTTTGCTTATTATGTATTACTGTAACTACTTTATCATGATATTTCCCCCCAAGATTTTATTACTGTTGCTTTGGCTATGATGTTGAGAATTCCCTGCTAGAAATCCATAATCCCTCACACCTTAGATAAGTCTGAGACCAGGATAAAATAAGGAAGATCCCTGCACACCTTTTAGATAAAGCACAGCTTGGAAGGACCACGGGTAAAAATGGCACTCAAATCTTTCCCTATGGAATATTTTCTTATTCAGAATAATTTCCACACTGCTTTTATACAAGAAAATTCATCAGATTTCTGTATCTGTTTCCTCTGTGAGGAAAGGAGTAAGCCATCATTAAAAAAACAGCCTATGGAGAATAGGCTATGGAGCCTATCTACCTCTTACTGTTCCAACAAAATGTGTAAGGAGACGTATTAGTTTAGAAATAGTGTCTGAAACTGTTTTACATCTCATTATATTTGGCTATAAAGACTGAAACCCAACACAAACATCTTACCCAGAATTAGGCTTACACTGGGCTTACACTGAATTGGCTTGCACACATAATGCAGATACTGACTTCCTTGTTTCATTAGTCTATGAAAGAAAATTTCATTTGAAATCCCTTCCATTAAATTCTGTCATCTGATGGGATACTGGAGGCACTTCTTCTCTATGACTACCCTACTCCTGAAACTTGAGAAAACCCAAGCATTTTATCCTTCTGGAAGGCTGTGAAGACCTGCCTCTTCCTCCAAACTCTGGACTGGGGGTGGTGGTGGTGGTGGTTTAGCCTGGAGACTGAGACCTGATTGGTCAGACCCTGAAAGGAAGGCTTGCCCTGTTTTTATTAGTTGAGAGTCCCCTAGGTTCTCAATGTGAGAGACGCAGCCCATATGAATTCAATAAATAAATAAGCAAGCATGCATGCATGCATACATACATAATTTCCAATGGAAAGTGATCTGAATATATTTTCTTGCTTCAGTAAGCAAAGCATGCACTTAATAGAAATAATACTTATAATAATGACTGCTTTTTGTAACTCTTCAGTGTAAATAATACTTACTGCTTGTAACTCTCTGGGATACCAATACTTATTACTGATATCATCAGTCATAATATCTCTCTCTCGCTCTCTCCCACCTCCCTCCCTCCCTCCTAATTTACCCTCCGCTCCCATAATCATTAGCTTTTATATAATGGGATAGAAAAAAAGCAATAAAATAATCTCTTGAGTTGCCTTTGTTTACTACAAATTGGAAAATATACCTTTTAATATTAACTGTCTAATGTTTAGTTAAATAAGCTGGACAAGCTGATTTATGAAGCTGAATTTTTTTCAGCAGCAGCAGAATATGATTCACACATATCACAATGAGGAGAAAGCAAACTATGGATATTTTGGCAAATATTTTGGTGATCAAAGAAAGAAAGGAAAAATTTAGTAAAGAAAAATGTGATTTCATTTGCTAACCCTGATTCTTTTCTAGTTTTAGAGATGTTTGTGTTGTTCTACAGAAAGAAACTCATAATAAGAAATGAAAACTAAATGATCAGAGAACCATAAGATGCCAGACTGGAAGCAAAATTGTATGCCATGTTACTATGATTTTATCTTTAAACCATAATAAAATCATTACATGACAATAAAAATGCTAATTGGGTCACACTTAGATGATACTGTGATCAGAGGCAAAAGAATAACATTCTAGTAGATATGGTTTATTCCATGATAGGCTTTTTTTCTTCCTCACTTCTTTGACTATTTTCGTCCCTACAGAAATTGTTATATGAGGAAAGGAGATATTCTAGAATACTGGGTTTCAAGATATCCTATAAGTGCTAATCAATAAACACTGTAAATAATTTCCTCCTCCTTGGGAAGGAAAAAGTATAACAAAACAGAAGAGGTTATAACCAAAACCTGTATTATTTAATCACCTTACAACAACAACAATGAATGAGGAAAGACAACTACATAACAAAAGCCCTATTTGGAAATATTTTAGAAATTAAAGCATGATTTGAAATAGAAAACAGTAACAATAAAACAAAGATGAAAGAAAGACTATAGTTGTTAACCAACCTAATATAAACATTAGCTGAACTATGAATTTATATGTGGATACAGTTAAGACAAAACTGAGGAGATTATCAATGGGATTGTGTACGCCTTACTTCCATGCAATGGATACATTACTTTATTGCAAGTGCAGATTTTATTTAAACAGACTAATGGAAAGGAAGTCTACACCTAAATATTTGTGGATTCCTCAATGATACCTTATCTCTGAAATACTCTCACTTCTTCTTTGTCTATTATCTCTGAAATACTCTTCTCAAAAAATGCTTGGCAGATATTTTCAGTATGGTTCCAAGACCAGGTCTCTTATTCTCCCAGGCAGATAAACACATTTTGGGGAATACTTAACAACTTTTATTGCTATTATTGCTGTGGTTTAATGCTGATTAATTGTCCATGCTATAGCAGTTTATGAATTCCTATCTTGGTTTTTTTTTATATATATTGGTCTAAAAAAACAAATTACATTTTACTTCATTCATAGTAAGTAATGAACCAGCAATACATAGAATTGTGTATATTTTATGATCTAAATTACAAAAGGAAACAAGGTCATATTAGGCAATCACACAAAAATTCGCTGCTCTCTATAAAGATATTCATTACAGCTGATATCTGATAAATAGGCAGATATCAGATTAATCAAGGCAGGGGCAGGCAACATTAAAGCCAACAGACTACTATTTTTC
Source organism: Mimophis mahfalensis (assembly GCA_032468015.1). NCBI lineage: Eukaryota > Metazoa > Chordata > Lepidosauria > Squamata > Mimophis > Mimophis mahfalensis. Next base: position 67,963 of record JANHFR010002788.1, on the reverse strand, counting down.
AATTTCAGAGCTTTCTTGTTATGCAACTAAAATATGTCAGATTCCCACTGAAAATTGCTAGCAAAGTTTTTCAGATGAAATTGTTGTAAGCCTTAGCATACAATTCAGGGGTGATAGAGGTTTCTATTTCTTCTCCATTAAAAATTAATTGGAAACGCTTGGGCATGATGTGTCCTATTAGTTTACTTAGCATCACACCCTCCCAGCCTAATAGATTTAAGGGATACATAGGAAACAGATCCCATTACGTTAACACTTCTCCATAGCTCCCTTTACAACTTATATACTTGTGAATAAGAAAAAAGGAGGTTAAAGAAATGCTTGAAGTGGAACTCTAGGTGGTAGGAAAGGTAGGTAGTAGGGAAACAAAATTAAAAATCAGTATAAGATCTCCTGTTAATATCAGTATGTTTTCCAACAAAAGCAATATTAAATTGATTTATCTTATACAGTAGATTGAAAACACTAGGAAGGAAAAGAAATCACAAGCATTCGTTTTTAATTATGTTGCATGGAAGCACAAAAAATAATGGAAATTATTCCTCGTTCTACTTTGTATTCTGTTATCTATTTGAAAGTTACTATGTGTCATGTGTAATTACAAATCCACAAATTATAGGTATTTCCAAAGTCAACTTTCATTTTCATATAACCTTACCTGAGAAAGTGATTGTCGGAGACGTATCATCTGTGTGCTGTGTCCTGCGAAATCATGTTCTGTTACCATCTGTTTCAGTTTTTCCTTTTCTATTGCTATACTGTTAAACGCAGACTTCAAAAGAGAATGTACTGAAGAAGAAACAAGAACGTCTTTGAAAAACACCTCATTGTTTTTGTATGCAATTATTAAATGTAACCTAAACATTATGCATGCACAAAAGCACTGATGGAAAATGCTGCACAGGTAATCCTTGACTTACAACAGTTCATGTAATGACCGTTCAAAATTACAACAGCACCGCAAAAAGTGACTTGTGACCATTTTTCACACTTAACGACCACCGCAGCATCCCCATGGTCACATGATCAAAATTCAGACGCTTGGCAACTGGTTCATATTTATGAAGGTTGCAGTGTTCCAGGGTCACATGATCCATTTCTGTGACCTTCTGACAAGCAAAGTCAATAGGGAAGCCAGATTCATTTAACAACTGCAATGATTCACTTAACAAATGTTACAAGAAAAGTCGTAAGATGCAGCAAAATTCCCTTAACAAATGTTTCACTAAGCCATGTCAGTTCTAAAAGCTGTTTTTGTTCCAGCTCTCATCTCTGTTATTTTAGCTTTTAAATTGCCAACTCATAATTGGGAGGGAATGTTGTGTTGTTGTTCAGTGGAATAACTGTCTCTGCATAGCTGGCAGAAGTCAAGGTCAAGCCAGAGGGATGAGCCAATTTGAGAGTTTGGGCTCCAACCGTTTTGATCTGGATTGGGCCACGTGATTTATGTCGTGTTCAGAAGGGGATGGGCATAATATTCTTTTGTGAAGAATCGAAAGTATTATGTCAGTCTTGGAATTGTGGTAGCACGCCAACATGGGTCTCTAATAAAGTATAACTTGGATTACTACTGAGTCTCTGAGTTCTTGCTGAGATGGAGAACCTGCACTGGATTCCTGACAAGGAACATAAAAGTTGGGCTCAATTGTGGTCGTAATTTGAGGACTACCTGTATACAAGATAATCTCTTTAGAATACTTTCACAACTATCTCCCCAAAACTGAAAAAAGGTTGACAGCATTTCAGGCATACACAGCATGAAATAGTGATATATATTCTGCTCTTGAAAATGTTTCAGCACGCTAGGCTCTCTCGCAGCTCCTAATGATGAACTACTGTGCTTCTGACTTTTACTACAATGACAGTCTCGATAGAACAAAGACCTTTTATTAACATTTAGATTATTAATGCTGAGAGCACTGCCATAGGCTTGAGAAGTTTCAAGAAAACTAGCTACTGATCTGATGAAAAACCTGCAAGTGATAACACAACTTTTATGCACGTGCAGCTTTCTACAAGTATCTCTATTTTGCATGCTAACTATAAGGCCATGATGGCGAACCTATGGCACATGTGCCAGAGGTGGCATGCAGAGCCCTCTCTGTGGGCACATGAGCCGTCGCCCCAGCTCAGCTCTGCCACGCATGTGTGTGTGTGTGCCTCTTGCTGACCAGCTGGCGTATTCTTGGGGATGGGGCACATGTGTGGGGTGCTCGTGCATGCATGGGACAGGGTGCATGTGCTGGAACACATGTGCATGCACAGGGCGGGACGCATGTGCATGCACAGGGCGGGACACATGTGCAGGGGATGTGCGTGGGAGACATGCATGCATTGCATTTTCAGAATGTGCATGTGCATGCTTTGGGCACTCAGTGCTGAAAAGGTTAGCCATCACTGCTATAAGGATTCTTCGAAACCAATTCAGGAAGAAAAAGTCTCTCACACATCTGATTCTACTTGTTTACATTTTCACAGATGAAACAGCCAAGCAAGCAGCAGCGCCCAGCGGGATACGCGTGCACTCACCTTTCTGAGCCATGAGGCAAAACTCTTCCTGAAGTTTTATGTAGTCTGTGGAGTTTTCCAAAGGATCCGATACATGAGTGGGTGGGGTCTGAAATTCGATGTCTGCACAAAGGTTAGGATTAGATGAATGTAGGCGAACAGGAGACATTGTAGCACTGAAAGGAACCTAAATTGAAAACCAACACATACATCACAATGACTCCATGAAAGACCAGAAAAACCTTACAATACTTAAATAATTTCTTACATTATTTTAGGCTTCATTATTGTAAATATTTACAGAGAAGTTTTTTTTTTAATTGCCATTCTGGCAGAGGGTCCTTTCTGGTTGCTATAGCTAACAGAACTCTGCTCTTCTATTAACTCAACTGGAATTTACTTTTCAAAGTATTAAGTTAGAATTATTTCCTTTTTGTATATCTTACGAAGTTCAAAGCATATAATTAGCAGGATCTCTCCATCTCTAAAAGATAACACAGTTTTTGGCTTGAGAATTAATGTATTAGGCGAACAAACCTATCTTAGTGATTGCTATTTTTATCACTCATTTTTGTTCTTTGTTAACTCAAAGTTTCTAAATAGATTGGACTCTTGTATTTATGTGAACCCATATACTTTTTATATGAATGTGCATGCACTATTACCATGAAAATGCTCCTTTAATAACTGCTACCATTTTAATAGGTTACTGAACGTGACTTGAAAACTATATCAAGTTATTTTTTAAAAAATACCATTATGGTGCCAGTCCTGTTTGGAAATTCATTTTTTTAGGTATGGACGTATTTCACACTGTATTTAAGCAGTATTTTACTATTATCTTAATATAGTGGTCCCTATACTTACGAATTTAATCCGTTCCAAATGCACATTTGTAAGTAGAAAAATTTTGTAAGTCGAAAAGCGGTTTCCCATAGGAATGCATTGGAAACGGATTAATT
>JANHFR010002788.1:38930-49859 GCA_032468015.1 Mimophis mahfalensis | reverse complement strand
GAGGAAGTTCTAATTTTACAGAATGGGAATGTATTCAGAAGTGGGGCGGGGGGGGGGGGGTCAGCCTGACCCACAGAAGGGAAAGCAACCCTCCCCCGTTGGCATCAGCTCCAGCTTCGCATCCCCGGCGCTGAGCCGCAACGGAGAGTTTTAACCCAACTTTAAAGGACCGTGGAGAAGGGCGAGTGGCTGGCTGGCTGGGTGGTTTTTTTTTACTCGCCCCCCCCCCCCCATACATAAATACATATCAACATTTCACAAGCTGAGTAAATAAAAGTGTGGAATAATTATATATCAAATTTATTTTAAGAACAAAACCAAGCAAATGACAGATGTTTAAATATGAGAATGAAAAACAAGCCTGTGGCTATGAGTGAGATAATCCACATATATGTACAGGCAAAAATTGCACATCTAATTTAAGTGGCATTTCTATGACAGCTACTTTCAGTGCTAAATAAATAAATTCAGATTGACACTGACTCACCTATGTAATAGTAAAAGCTATGATGATAAAAGATGTCTAACAGAACTCTGACAAGATGCATCATTCATATGCACTATGACGGTAAAGATCAATTTGATAAATAATAATAGAGAGTTTCTGTCCTCATGAAAATTTGTACCTGAATAAATTCCAAAATAGGCCCAAGGAATCAAACTACAAAAATAATATTAACATACCACATTAACTTCTATTTGTCATCAATTATACACATATTTCAGAAATAATTGAAAATAATGTTACCTAGTTAACTCTTCCTCTGAACAAAATATCGACATGTTCTGAACCAATTTTCCCTTCCCATGATTACACACAAAAGGAAAATTAATTATAACTAAGATTGCTTTTGTGTTTTAGAAGCATTTTGTGTTGAAACTCTTGCTTTATAAAATAATTAACAAAATGTATTTAATTCTTAACATATATAGATATATAATCTATGAATTTCTAAAGATGCAACAAAAACTAAATTCATCTACAATATTGTAGGCCTTGTTTGTTTTATATGGCTGTTTATTAACAGGGATCTTTTAAGTTGCTAGATTATGAAGTTTCAGCAATAATTATTTATTATTCTAATGTTTTTCTACGCTAGGAAAACTAGGCTAGATTTTTCCAACGTTTATATAATTACTAACTTGTTTTATTATGGTAAAAATAATTGTTTTATTATGGTCTACAATCACCTTATAATTAAAATAAAACAAGGTTACAATTTAAAATCTCTAACTTATTAGTATGGTAAACCTTTGATTTATCAATCTTCATTAAAAATTGGTTCATGAAAGCAATGGAGAAAATTCATTTACTGTTTTATGCATCCGCTTTGCCATTTAATGGACATTCATAACTAACAATCGTCCCTTCCCCTCTATTGTTCTGTGAAATTGAGGGTTTGATATATTTTGTAGTCCACTGAGCAGCAAATGACACATTACATGGAGAGTTTCCAAGGCACTTGACCTGCAAGGACACAGGTGCTGCATAATAGGTACACTGATTATATCAATCAAATAATACTGCAAAAGAGAGAACACTGATCTGGCCAAAGTAAAGTTTCAAAGTAGTAGTATGAAAGCAAGATGCTAGTGTGCTTTCAATTTTAAATCTTAATAATTTAAGAGCCAGGGGGTGGAATTTGCTGGCTTCTTATAAACAGGAGCTGGCCCTGTCAATCTTAGATGGGGTGTACTTTCTTCCTTGATGTAGGGAGAAACCTCAGGAATGAGATTTTAGGTGATGAAATAACTGCTGGAAAACAATCGAGACCAGAGACACTAAAAACCCAGCAGGCTGAAAAGTATCTAACTGCCACAAATAAAATCTGGCAAATTATAAAACTGAAAAATTCAGAATGTTTGCGGTAAGAGGAGGATGGGGGGCGGGGGGGAGTGGAACTGAATGGCAGGATTTACAGTATACCTTTTCTCTGTGGTACAGAAATGTCTGCATCACTACTGGAACTAAGCATGCAAATAATATGTAACATTTTTTTTAAAGGCCCCAGGGTTACTTACATCAATTGGTGACTTTGAATATTTCAACATTCCATTGTCCAGGACAAAAAAGCGCTGTATTAAAAAAATATAGGAGATCACAATGCAATGGAGACTATATAAAACTATTAATGAAGACATAAACACACTGCATGCACCAATAAACATCATTACAAGAAATGAAGGGCCAAGATAGGAACAGATTTTCCTAGCTATGTGTTTGGTCCACACTAGCTTGATGGAACTCAATCAATCAATCAATCCGAAAGCTAAATCACTGAAGTTTATGAATTGAGCTATGATGTATGGCAATACAACCCATCACTTTTTTAATATAAATAGCTCAAAGGATCATATGGGAACAAAGTATTTCCAGAAGGGATAAGAATAGGACCTATGTAGTCCTAATGGAATAAGCAGCACTGATGTCCCCAGAGCAGAGAAAGGAAGGATCTATCGACTCTTCAAACTAGTCCAGACAAGAAGCACAAAACAATGCTACTGTTACTGTAAGGTTATAGAAATAAAATCTTGCAAGCCTGAAAGCACCATTTTATTTGCTTCCTATACTCTTTTTCCTCCTCTGGATGGAGATACTTTGGCATGACAGTTATCCAGTCTGCGGCTCTTTTGTTTGCTTCCCAAGGTCATTCCAATAGACCATGACAGAATCCGACTGACACGAGCAGCACTGCAGCATTTGATGCAAACCCTGCCCCTGTATATGTGCACTGTGATGTAACAAGGATATCTCAAAAAAAAAAAAGGAAAAAAAAAAGGCAGAGCTCCAGATGCAATACTGCTTTCATCATTCTGACAAAAGCAGCAAGATTCTGCAGCTTGTACCGATAAGGGGCATGTCTGAATTTCTGACTCTGCTTTATTTGACAGAATTGAATCAAGGCATGCATGGGGCAATTTCAAAAACCCTACTGAATTACTGCATCTGAAAGCTTGGCTAGAATTGGGTTTCTGAAGGCTAGGGTCTTAAAAAACTTTACTTGGCAGAACCCTTTAAATCAGTGGTTCTCAACCTTCCTGATGCCACGACCCTTTAATACAGTTCCTCATGTTATGGTAACCCCCCAACACAGAGGAGCGGTATCTTGGTTCCTAAGTCCATCGGAAATATGTGTTTTCCGATGGTCTTAGGCAACCCCCGTGAAAGGGTCGTTCGACCCCCAAAGGGGACACAACCCGGATGTTGAGAACCACTGCTTTAAATGAAGAGAACCTGATTTCCTGCAAGTCTTTACATTCAGGATCAGAATTAAAAGACACAAAGGCCTCGTAAGTCAAACTGATACACTTTTTAATAAAAACCCATTCTTGTCAAATGCTTCTCCAATCTCAGAGAAACTCTTATTTTCATAAACACCTACAATTTACTCAGTTTCTTACATCACACTCAAGGATTTCTGTATCACTTCATTCAATATTTGTGATGGAGTCTGAACAGTTACTTTTTACAATAATCAAACCAACATTTGATCAGACAGACAGATATTATTCAGTTTTAAGAACAGTAAGAACTAATACAAACTAAAAGGAAACAATAAAGAAGAGATAAAAGAAAAAGCTAAAAATACAAAAAAAGTAAGAAGGTAAAGAAAAATAGGAAAAAAGAAAATATTAAGATATAAAGAAGTGATCCAATCACCTTCTCAGCAGGTGTAAGTACAATTATATTTTAACCTCTTTAAGATTTCATCATTACTCTCTTCATTCTATAGTCTATCCTTTCTAATCTTCCAAACCATAAATCACAAGTCCACAAGGGGTTTCCAGTCACTACTAAATGTAGATATTGTTTTTTTTCTCCACTCAAATTTCAATTTAACCACTGCATTTAGTATTTTCCATTCCATACCAGAAATACATTTTACCCTGAATCACATATATCTTCATACAGAGAATACAATGTATATTTCACAGTCGATTTTATCTCTCACTTTTCCTCTGTCTGTATGTATGCGTATAACTCAATAATACATATATATATGCTGAGGCAGTTAAACTTCTGTAAAGGGCATATGATCACGATAACCAGAGGAGGTATTCAGTCAGTTCCAACAGGTTCCATAGAACCTGTAGTGATAATTTAGACTGGTTCGGAAAAGTGGCAAATACCACCTCTGATTGGCCAACACCGGCAAATACCACCTCTGACTAGCCAACAGCATAACCACGCCTACTAAGCCATGCCCACAGAACTGGAAGTAAAAAAATTTGAATCCCAACACTGATGATAACTGATTGTTTCTAGCCCTAGGAGAAACCGAGGAAGGTTTAATCATGTTTCCCTGAATGCTGATAAGAATTCAACAATTACCTGAGTAGAAAAACAAAGAAAGAAGTAAGTGAAAGCCTCCTTCGGATTCTGCCATTCAGCTCAAGGTCAGGGACTTAAGAGGTAGCCAAGGTTCAACTGCTAGTCAGTTTCTGAAGAGAGTTCAATTTCCTATAGTTCATGATGAATTTTGTGTAATAATTGAATTTACCTTGTGCCAGCCTTTTAAAGGCCATTTCCTTTTCTTCAGCATGAATCCTTCATGTTTGTCTGGCTTCTGGACATTAGTCTGGCCAATTTTCAAGCCTTCTATAATTTCCCAGCTGTCTGGCTCCTAAATAAAGGGGTGAGAAGAGGATGGAACAAAACCAAACAGATCAAAATTTCAGTTTTGTAGTGCCTATTATTTAAGCTGTTTTGGCAACCCAGACAGTGTACATTTACACAAAATCTATCCCACTGAATTCAATAAGACTGCCTTTAGTTAGCAAATAAATAAGAAACTGGATATTACATAAACCACAGTAAAAACAAGAATGTTCCAGAGGTATATGATAAGGAAATAACTGAGGGAATTCAGGTTAAACTATATACCCCTAGGAGGTGCCAGTTTTGGCGGCATCTCATTCCATTCATAATTAATCATGGCTAAATTCTCCTTAGTTCTATTTGGGCTTGGTTCGCTTCCAAAAAATGTTTGGAAGAAAACTGGATGGTATGCACATATCTGAAGTTGTAGCAAGCAAAGATGTTATCCATTTGCAAATGAAGTACCTGCATAACTCTTGGGTACATCAAGACACAATTATTCTAGGAGAAATGTTTCCAATTATAACCATGTTCTTTGATTGGAAACAAATGATAAGGGCTGATTCGAAGCATTCTGCCTAGCAATAGCCATCAAAATTACACTACTCATCATGTTCAATCCCTTAAGTTTTTATAATAGAATAGAGACTTGTAAACAGCACTTCTATGCATTACTGATGTAGTATAGAGATACATTAAAGGATTGTGTTATGCTGAATTCAGTCTTCAGTAAAGGTTTTTTATGATATACCTTGCGATATTTATACTGAAAATTATTCTCAAAATATCATGTCGGTAGTCCTCAACTCATGACAATTGAACCCAATATTTCTGTTGTTAAGCGAGGCATTTATTTGAATTTTGCCCCATTTTACAACCTTTCTTGCCACATTTAGGTGAATCACTGCAGTTGTTAAATTAACACAACTGTTAAGGGAATCTGGCTTCCCCTATTGACTTTAACCATGTGAACCCAGGACACTGCAATCGTCATAAATATGAGTCAGTTGCCAAGTGTCTGAATTTTGATCACATGATCATGGGAGTACTGCAAGGTCGTAAATGTGAAAAACAGTCGTAAGTCACTTTTTTCAGTGCCATTGTATCTTCCAAGCAACTGAAGCAATCAATTAACTGATTGAAGATCTGAGCTGGAAAGGATGAAGCTAAACATGGTTTCAATCAGGATTTTCACTTAATGACTGGATTATGTTAACGACAGCCACAGGAACTGTCATGATTATCACTTAGGAATGTGGTCACATGACATCATGCTCAATGGCCTGTTTAACAATCAGGCACCAATTATCATTGCAATTCTAGCGCGATCTGTAAGCTTTCTGTAGTTTGCTTACTTTCCTATGATTCACATTAGTTCTTTTGCCAGGAAGAAAATGCATTGATGATAGTCATTTGTTTTTTTCTAGTGCCAGAATTTATGACAACAGATGTACTATGTTTTCATTATATGTGGGACAGACATTTTTATTATTTTTTTCAATTACTAGAATATTAGTAATTCTAGTAATTCTAATTTTAAAAAGCTGTTTTTTAATCCAATCTTTCTTCCTCAGAGGTGAGAAACACATGTTTCAAGAAGCTGTAGGATATTTTATCTTTATATTTTTCTCCAAAGATTCCACTTTAATTATAGGGCTGAGCCTGTTAGACCTTTACAGTTATGAAACCCAGCAGTGATGATTCAAGGTGGGGAAGAACGGGAGGATGAAAAGGATACAAGTAGTCCTTGAATTATGACTGCAATTGGGCCCAAAATTTCTTTTGTTAAGCAAGGCAGTTAGGTGAGTTTTGCCTCATTTTACAACTTTTCTTGCAACAGTTGCAAAGTGAATCACTAAAGTTGTACATATTAGTAACACAGTTGTTAGGTGAGTCTGTTGACTTTGCTTCTCAGAAGGTCACAAAAGGCGATCACATGGTCCCAGGACACTGCAACCATCATAAATATGATCCAGTTGCCCAACAGTCCAAATGTTGATTACATCATCATTTTTTTCAATGTCACCGTAACTTGCAACAATCACTAAATGAACTGTTGCAAGAGGACTTACAAGTATTAGATTCCTTAGTGAACTGGTATAATTAAAACTGGCCACAGAAGGCACATGCAAGATCCATTTCAAATAAAAGTCCTTTAATGGATTTTTTTTTTTTCAAAAAATAGTTTATAAATATATATGCATGAAATGCAATCCAGAAAATACACGTTCAAGTTCTTTTTAATATTTTAAAAAATGCCAGTATTCTTTAAACATAATCTGAATCATTCTCATTTATCATTAATCCCAGGATCACTATTTTTGTAGAAATGAAGTTTACCTAGAAAAGCCCTCCAAGCAGACTTAAATGCAAGCACTTCGGTGCTTCAGTGCTTTGAGGAATGGCGCTTGGCTTATAGTATCATTTGATTGCAGTATAGCTGCAATCAAATGATTTGCCTGGCCAATTATTAAATACTTTCTACCTACTTATGCAGGGACCAAGACTTTACTTACTTTAGATACGGCGACTGGCTCATTCTCCAACAACTGTTTCCCAATAATCAAGTCTGCGCTTCCAATAGAAGCATTTCGCTCTAACACATGACCACTCTAAAACACAAAGAAAAGACTGGAGTAAATTTTTGTCATAGAAAATACTTAGTTCTCATACATAATTAAGATGCTTTGAAGGAATGGAAATACACTGTGTTCACACAAAACAGGTATCATACCATTGCCTACCTTTATCATTTCAAACTACTTTAATATTAAACCACAGAAACGTTTTGAGATATTATTGTTACCCATCTGATTCAAATGGAAAGTCAAAATATACATTTATTCTGATAAACAAAATAAACAAAATATTTTCAAATTTTAGTACTGAATGTTATTTCAGTCAGCATCTTAACATTCGACAGTCTTTTTCTGCCAACTTAAGGTACTATAACTTTTTTCCCTAAAATTTCCAAAATTACATTAATATAAAAGGACTTGTGTCCACAGCTGTCTTGTCTAAAGTACAACAGGAGATTATGTACATACTCTTCTTTTATAAAGTGAACATATATGAGACAAGAATGGATTCATGTGTAGGAATATTAAAATCAGGCTGCAGAAATTCAGACCATCACTTACAGGGCAACCAAGATATACAGAAAAATCTGATTCTTTCCCACATCTAGTAGTTTTCTGAATTTTTGCTCCCAGATGTGGTAACCCTAATTATGACAGCAGATGCCACACAGCAGAAAAGGTCCACTGGACTTCACAGATGGATACTTTAGGAAAAAACTTGATGAAATATCTGAGCACATTCACTGTATACATACACTTTAACAATGTGAAAACTAATTAGATAAAAGTAAGTCGAACTCTCTCTTTCTATGCTTGGAAGATAAACTTGACTTTGATCCTGCCTTGAGTTGAGTTGAGTTGAGTTGAGTTGAATTAAATCTGTCAAGCACAGTGCTATAAAGCAGAACAAATTTATTCTTGATATACGTGTTTGAAAGTACTAAGATTTGAATATCTGTCTTGCAATGTTCTGTTGAAAGTGCTTTCTTTTAAGGTGACTCACCTGTTCCTTATGAAAACATAATTTACAGAAAATTAAAAGAGCAGAATATTGAAAGAATCTTCTTTGGGTGCTTAATATTTGCATAAGGAAATCATGCTCAGTTAAAACTTCTTGGGGAAACAATTACCCCAATACACAATTTGTCAAAAGAAATTTACCGAAAGTTGGTGGTTATCTAGGGGAAGGGTAGGCAAACTTGGCTCTTTTATGACTTGTGGACTTCAGCTCCCAGTATTCCTGAGCTAACATGACTGGGAGAGGAAATCTGGGAGTTGAAGTCCACAAGTCATAAAAGAGCCAAGTTTGCCTACCCCTGATCTAGGGGAAGGTTGAGAGCAGTCTACTGAGGACACTTTAATTTGGATTTTTGCACTGAGAATAAATTATTTGATGTCTTCCACCTGTATGATTCTAGAATTACACTGGTTTGTTTTATTAATGGATGGATGGATGGATGGATTGATTAGATTTATATGCCACCCTTCTCCAAAGACTCAGGGCAGCTTACAACATACAGAAACATATACATAAACAATACTTTTACAATACTTTTATAAAAATAGCATTTTTTATGTACTTGCTTATCAGGGCTTTCAGCCCTCCCTAAGCGGTTTTTACAGAGTCTGCCTCTTGGCCCCAACAATCTGGGTCCTCATTTTATTACCTCAGAAGGATGGAAGGCTGAGTCAACCTTGAGCCTGGTGAGATTTGAACTTGCCTAATTGCAGGTAGCTGGTAGCTGTAGCACTTTACCCGCTGCACCACCAAGGCTCTTAATCCAAATCCAATGGTTAATCAGCTTCTGCCTGTTGAATGACACCACTGGGCACAGCCCAAATGGCTTCTTTATATTTTTGATCCAGGAATATTTGTCAATATGCTATGATACATACATCTATTTTTTCAGATTCTTTTCAGACAATAATGCTCTTTTCTCTCTCTCTCTCAGACAATTAGTAATGAGCCTGACAAGAGATAATAAAATGAAAACAATCCATGCTAACTGAGGTGTTCATTCTGATATCTGATATGATTTACCGTGGTCTGGCCAATCTGATATTTTGTATGCTTTGATGGAGCTACATTACCTATGTAAAGTTTCCACAAATCTTGGATTTGCTGCTCTCACCTAGCCAAGAACACTTTCATTAGCTGTATAGTACAATGACAGCAAATGACATCAAAACATTGTACCGGTTCATAACTTCCACATCAGATTACAGTAATGTGCTCAACTTTATACATAGTTTAAGAATTTCAGAATCAAAATGCAGCTACCGGAATAGAATCTGGGGCTAATAACAGAGAATTTTATACCTTTTTGTAACTTGTTACTTTTAGTTTTGGAGGGGAATAATACTGGTTATAGTACTTTAAAGTTTTAATCACTTAGGCCCAGCCTTAAAGGTCCACCGTTTCTGATTGGCTTTTAATAATGTTTAGTTGTCTCAAATGTTTTAATGCTTGTATTGTATTGTATTGTATTGTATTGTATTGTATTGTATTGTATTGTATTGTATTGTATTGTATTTAAGTGATTTACATTTTATTCTAACTTCCCTCAGCCATTTTAGCCCTCAGAGTAACAGACAACATCAATAGCAAAATACATGCATTATGAAAACAACTGTGTAGCAAGTGTGACTAACGTTTTGCAGGAGACAGAAATTTTTCTAATGACAGAATTTAAAATGATCAAATTAAGTTCAAGAGATAAAAGACTAATTAACAAATGATGAAATGATTACTGGAATACAATACTATCAATTCTGCATCTTTGTAATGCATTCCTTTTTTAAACTGGAGGCAATTACCAGGGAGTAATTTTGACATAACCTGGGGGTAATAAAACTATTTGTAACTGCTTGTTTGTGAATCATGGATCTCATTTGGAATTGCCACTGCTGAGACCTTCCATAAAAATAGAAGTTGGTTTTTTTGGTGTGGATAATAACACTATTCAAAACCAGGCAAAGGTAAGGCCTTAGATCACATATTTATAATTATTTTAAACAGTAATATTGCATATAGAATATATTCATCTTTCATGTAAAGCATATGTTTAGATTTGGAATTAATAATTAACGCCCAATTCCAAATTACGTCTGTAAATTCTGACTCAAGTCACAAAGATATATTCTACAAAGAATGATATAACCATTTATGATCTCTTCCTTACAGACAAGCTAACAACTCTCAAGGCAGCTCTGACAGGAAAATTTCCTCAGAATAGCAATGGGTCCCTTGTGGGAAGTCTGGGAGAGGCATTCTTGGGAAGTAAAATGTCAGGCATTACAAGGCCAATATTTCACTTTGATGCACTGCTAGCCATTACCACCAGTATTCCAAAAAAGGAAAAAGCAAAGTACTGTTTGATCATAAGGAATCAGGGAATGACAGTAGAGCATCTGAAGTAGGGTTGAAAATGTCGTCAAAGGTGGAATTAAAGATAAACTAACAATAGAACTGAACATGTTCCAACAGGGTAGATGGAAAAATCAGAGACTGAAGCTTCGTGGATAAGGTCTCAAGATAGCAGTAGAAGGGATTAGGCAGATTGTATAATAATCCAACATGAGTGGATACACTAGAATGTAGAATAAAGTGGTACCAGAAAACAAAGAACTAGAGAATTCACAAAGGATTTTGCCATTATTAATTGCAGCTATCTCTTAAATGAACAGTGCAAACAAATAGAAGAAAACAATAGAATAGGGAGGACCAGAGATCTCTTCAAGAAAATTGGA
>JANHFR010002787.1:346583-357218 GCA_032468015.1 Mimophis mahfalensis | reverse complement strand
TTATTAAAATAAGCCAAGAGGTATTTTGTATTTTGAGATTTGAATTAATTTTCTATTGAAAATAATAGAGCCCAAATGAATGTCTTGATAAGAATGAAAGTGTTTTATCAATTGATGGTATTTATTTATTTATTTATTTATTTTGAATTTATATGCCGCCCTTCTCCCTAGGGACTCAGGGCAGCTCACAACAATTAAAGAACACAAAATAGAAAATTTAAAAAAATATTAAACAAATAAATTCAATAAATGATTAAATAAGGTACAAACGATGATGATTTAAAATTTAAAACAATGATAAAATCCAAATTAAAATCGCAGCGCAGTCCAGGCTGGCTTGTTGAAAAAGCCATGTCTTCAAGGCACGGCAGAAGGACCAAAGATCAGGAATGGTTCGAAGCTCATTCCAATTAGTGTTTTATATACAGATCACCAAGGTAAATGGGGAATTTGGAAGAGCATTAATTTACAAGGCACTTTGCATGAATTTGGGCTTGAATCTGGGAATCTGGTGTCTGGTAACGTAATGATGGATTTAGTTGTTTAGGCTTGAAGTCATATGAGTAATTTATGGTTTAATTTAATTATGGAATGTAGACTGATTTAATCCATACACTGAAGGAACAATAATGGGCTTGCAGGATAAATTTGCTTGTTTAATAAATGGAAATAATTTGTTTTATAAGACTTGAATTTAAAACCTCATAGTATAAATTATTAAAATTATTGAATTATTACCTGAGAAGACAGAAACTTAATGTACTAAAATGGTGAGATATGTTTTAAACTTGATTATGTACCTGTTCAACAATAACCTGGAAACAGCTTGGTTGATGTAATCAGATTTCTTGTTGTAACATAAAAATAATAAAAAAATTACAAAAGAAAAGGAATTTTAATTTAAGAATGTGGGCTTGAAGTCCTTACTACCATATAGATGCATCAAGGATATTGTGGGCGTTTCCTTACTTAAAATAAAAAGAAACTTATTTTTTATCTTGGATTTTAAGGAAAGCTACGGGAATTGGATATGATATGAATAAGGTCCGTTCCCAAATCACAGTTAAAAATGAAAGAGGAGCCATTTGCTGCTGTCACATTTGGGCAATCTGACAGTGGGACTTTTGATTTCATACATTTACATGTAAATGTTCTTGAGCTTTCCTTTCATCTTGTGACACAGATAGGGCTAAATCCAAATTACTAAAGCAAACTCATAGCTCTTTTTCTTGGGCTTGTCCAAAATCAAATATTTAAAGTTCACAGTTATGCAGGAACTTACTCATTATATTTGTATCCTGCCTTTACTACCCTGCAAGTAACTAAAGGCAGAGAACATGTACAGTACCCCCTCCTATTTTCCCCATAACACTGGAGATAGATTGGACTGAGAGAAAATGATTGGCTCAAAGTCACTCAGCTGGTAAATGGTGACATTGCTAAAAGTATACTGCATATGTGTAATTACACTGGTTTTAGCAACAGTCAGAAACAGTAGATAGTATCCAAGCAAGTATATATGGCTCTTTCCTGGACCATGCTGGTGTGGACAGATACCAAACTAGTATAATTACAGGAGATGTAAGATAATTTTAGCAACTAGAGTTTAGCTTTCAAATCATTATAGAAAGTGTTACATTAAGACAATAATCTTATTTAATTGCTTTTGTTGCCTTCAATTTGCTTTCATTTAAGGAAAGTGGGGTTTGACCAGTTTTAATAAATGGATTAATGAAGTTTGATCTGACTCAAAACGAACTTTAAAAACATACTTTCCCCCCCCATCCACATAGAATTTACAAACGGAATAGGCCACCTTTTTTTTTAATGAAGTATACGAAATTTAGACTGTCGTTAATTTTACAACTAGATTAATGATCTGAATCTCGCTACTGATTCCCAGGAGCAGCTCCTATCAAAAGCGTGTAAGAAAGACAAAACTGGCCACTCCTCAAACCGTTGGCCACTCACCCCGCTCTTAGTCGTTCCGGCCTGACGTCAACCATAGAAATGAAAGGACCTCCCTCCGACGCGGCGCTCTCCCGCCTCATTTCTCGGCTTGGAACATGGCCGCCCTAGCAACGCCGGCGCTTGAGGGGGGGACCCGGTACCAACAGGTAATTTCGCCCACGTCTGCTTCGCTACTAAAGCCTTCCCCCCTAGTTGCACAACAGGAAGCGGGGGGTCGAGATTTGGCTAGATATATCGAGCTGAGATCAAACTCCCCACCCCACCCCACCCCACCCCACCCGGTCCCCCAGTAAATTACCCGACCTGGACGTTAGCTGAGTTAACAGTTCCTGGAATGCTGGCAGTTATCTTTTGCCGCCTCTGGAAAGAGAAGCCTTATGCTAGAAGATCTATAGTTTGATTTACCTGGAAAGTTAGGCATGTTAGCAGAAATGTCCGGTGTCACAGGCTATGGGTGATATCGTCCAAGACATGGCATGGCACGGAGAAGGAAACCTGGTCCTTTTAAAGCAGGGGTCTCCAAGCTTGTCAACTTTAAGCCTCGCGGACTTCAACTCCCAGAATTCCCCAGCCAGCAAAGCTATAGAATTTTGAAGCTTGTTATGGTAATAAAATACCGAAACATTTCAGCTTTGGAGGTGCCCTGCAGAATTGTCTTTACCATTTTACCGTGTTTTTAAAATGAACAACATTAAGATGAGGTTTGAAGTAGTTTTAGGTCTAAATTGAGCTTTCCCCTGTCTTTATGTTTTAAATACTCCTTTAATGAAAATGTACTACTATATTTGATTATAAATTGGTGTTTTGATTTTAAAATTGTGTTTTGCATAGAATGGCAGCTGTTTCAATGCTCCAGATGCTCTTCAACATTTTCAGAGTTGGAAGACCAAAACTGATCAAATTAAGAAAATTGAATTTATAAGAACAGGCAATAAACTAAAAAATCAGTAAGTTTAAATTCTGTAATGGTATAACTTCTCTAAAACAAGACATAGGGATAAAGTAAAAATATTTTTTTTAAATGGTCAGATATTGTAAGAAAGAGAAAATGTTTGAAATTTGTTTATATTTTTATTCAATGCAAGTAACTATAGCAACTTTTAAGGTAGCTTGTATAGTTTCACAAACATTTATTTTCATAATTTGTCCTCCTTGTGGTTCAAAAGGTTAGTTACTAGTAGGTCCATACATCTACAAAGAGAGGAGTATAGACATGGAGAGACTGTTTTCCATTGGTGTACCTATGGCCTGGAATAGTCTTCCCTTGGAAATGTGATCAGTTTTATATGCTATTAAAAACTGCTATTTTGTTTATTTATTTAAATAATGTATTTGGCCACCCATCTCACAGCAGCAAATTGTTGAGGTATGGACGTCTTCAGTCTGTATATTTTGGGGAAAGGAGTGAGTTGATTGAATTTATTACGTTTTATTTTTGGTTTGATATATGAAGCCTTGGACATTCTACCATTTTCAAAGATGTATCGTAAACTGCCTTTGATTGCGGGAGGAATAAATCCAACGAATGAATTAATAATTCATTTTACTTTTAAGGAACAATATTTTTCATCCTAAATTTAATTTTGAATGATTCTCTCCTTTCTGGAAAATGATATCCTTATGGCTATTGCTTGTTTGCATGGCTGTTTTAATTTACATTTAATTTATTTTGAAATTACATTCTCAAATATTTTTTATTAGGATTCTATGGATTATTGGATTTATGATGCTTATATGTCACAGGCACCTTCTTTATGTACTATATTTTGGGGATGAAAGGTTTTATTTCAACTACTGTTTTTATGAGGCCAATCCTGTCCACATCTAATTTGCCTGTAAATGAAGGGGTGTTTTATATTATATAAAAATGATGTGGTTGCAGACTATTTTAAAATATACTTACTAGTATATATTAATATACAAATTGGATTTACTGACCATTAAAATACTTATTTAATATGCTTTGTTTGAATGCTTTGTTTGAAAGAGAGCCTGGTGTGGTCTACGTGTAATGGTTAAGACACTAGGGTAGAAGGCCTGGGGAAAAAAAGGGAAAATTGGGAGAAAACAGGGGATTTTTTTCTGGTTTTTTTTTTCCCCTAAACTGCTTTGGAAGAAATGGGGGGCAGGGGGATGGGAAAAAAATGAAAAACTGTTTTTCCCAATTTTCCCATTTTTTTCCCAGGTGGTCCAATCAGACATGAAAGCCAGTTGGGTGACTTTGGGCCAATCAGTCTCTCAGCTCACAAAATCAAGCTCTGGAAGCAAACCAATCTAATAGTAGTATGTATCCTGTCCCTTTTCATATGTGTAGTTCAACAAATCTTGTCTCTTTTCCTAGACTTGTGAACCTTGAAAAGGATAAGAATGTTCTTTTCAATAAGAA
Source organism: Mimophis mahfalensis (assembly GCA_032468015.1). Taxonomy (NCBI): domain Eukaryota; kingdom Metazoa; phylum Chordata; class Lepidosauria; order Squamata; genus Mimophis; species Mimophis mahfalensis. The sequence goes on along the minus strand of JANHFR010002787.1, from coordinate 352,861 downwards.
GAGTGATTTTAGGATGGAATATTGCATACTGGAAGAACTCGAACACAAATTGACTAAAAATCGGAAAACAGAAAGTAAAATGTTATTTTATATATTTATATTTATATTCATTAACTATTTTGAAAAATACTGAAAATATCTTCTTGATTCATTATGTTATGTAAACAACAGATCAGCTTTGAGGTTTTCATAGTGAGCTTCGTTGTAGTTTGTATGATGATTAGCGGGCCTTCAGAATAGTATCTCATTATTTTGGATTAGGAAATCTTCATTGATTGAAACAATGGATTCCCTGTTGGAGTTATATAATGTTAGCGAACAGAGCCAGAATTCCTCAAAGTAATTATCTAATAGTGAAATAAGAGTTTTATTTTGCCCTCGCCAGATTATCCATTGCCTCTGCAGAGAAAATAGCAGTTTTGGAGCAGTTTTTTTCATTCATTGCCAAACCTTCATATAGAAAGAGACAACCAGGGTCGGTGGGTGAAGGAGATTTGTTGGAGTGACATTTGAATAAAGAAATGTTGACTGAATGTATATAAGATCATGTGTTCCTGTTCTGATTTACAAAAATTGTTTAACGAATTCTTAATCTCTCAAAATTTCTTGCTTCATTTCTTAACATTTATTTTAAGAATTGTAGAGAACAGTATTTTAGGCATTTGTGCATTTTTATGATACTTGAACATGAAGGAATTTAAAATTATAAGAGGGCAAGATATTAAAGCAACATAATTTTCTAGTGAAAAAATACTAATAAGATGCTATGTGGGGGGTTTTTTCCCATAGAAGCAAAAGTACAGCAAAAACTGACTAGAATCCATAGTGCTGTTAAGGGACTTCAGCGACAGTTAAAAGATGTGAAACCAACTCCAGAATGTAAGCAGCTAATAATGATTTAGTTATACAAGCAAAATCGCTAAAAATAGTTTGAATAATTGTGCTATCAATTATCTGTATTTTAGCAATAGTACTTTGCAATTTCCTAATTATAAAACTGAAATTTTTTTAAATTTCACATTTCAGCTAGTTGCAAGATAACTTTCAGACTTTATAATTTTCTGTTCACTCGCTAAGGAACATGTTGAAATTATTATTACCTGTTCACAAAAATGTGAAGTCACAACTGCTACTCCATACATATTGAGTGCTTCCCAAGAACTTAGGATATTGTAAGATATCTGTGTAGTATGTGTGTGGATCCAAGCAGTGTGACCTTTTGCAATTGACTAATGGAAATTTTGCCAATATGCAGATTTTATAAATGCTTCCCAAGGTTTTTTGGTGTGTTACCCTGTGTGCTGATAACTACTAGGACCATTATGGCTAGTTTATGCCATAACCTTCCAACGTAGATTTTCACTATCATGGTTCATCGCAGTTAGCCAGATCTTCAGATGGGATTCAGTATTTTTATCCACCTACTGTTTACACAACAGTGTATAATCACATGTGCCAGGTTTTTTTAGTTGCTATTAGCTTTCGTACGCATAACTATTGTTTTATTTTACTTTAAAAAATTGCTCAACATACCTTTTGCTTCCTATTTTCTCCACAACCCAATGGGGATGAACTGGGCTGCAAGAGAAGGACTGCCCCAATGTCACTCAGCCAGTTTTCATGTCCAAGGGATACTTAGAACTTAGTTTCCTGGTTTCTAAGCCAGCACCTTAACCACAACACCAAATGCGGTTTCCTAAACATAAAATGGAAATAACCTCTTAGAAAAAAATTCTAAAGGATGACATAGTTGTCCCCTTAGATATTTGCATATTTACATATGCAGTGAGTATTGTGACTTTATATTAATATCAGAATAGCTGCAATTATCCCTTTACTTGTGACTAGATCAAAGTGACTAGATACAAAATGGAATAAGACTGCTTCAGCTTGAATTGTTGCATAAAAGAGGGAATTCCAGCAAAGGAAGTTTTATGGGTTGCCTCTGGTGCTAAAGTTCTCTTTTCTGGCTCACTGTTGGTAGATACAAGAAGTTTATCAAATTTTAAAATCTTCTTATTCTAGATCAGGGGTGTCAAACTCACGGCCTGCAGGCTGGATGTGTCACGTGCTGGCCACGCCCACTCCTGGTTTAGCAAAGGGGAAAAAAGTCACGAAACAGCACATGATGATGTGACGCCGCAAATTTGACACCCTTTTTCTAGATCAAGATCATTTAATTGCAACTTGATTTTGTTAATTTATTTTCTGTTTATGCTTCTTTTCTTGACACAGACATTTTGGGAAGTGAATAGCACACTTGCATAAATCAAATGTCCTTTCTTTTTTTATTGTATTTTTACTTTTAAATTGGATTATTTAAGATACACTACCTTTCTACACTTTGTGATACATTTGAACTTCCCGGTTTTGATATGCAAACATTATCTCCTCTCTCTTTTGTAGTTGTTGACAAGCTTAGAGAAATGATGGAAGAAGCTGAAGCAGCAATAAGTGCTTTTAAAGAAGAGCAGCGACAAATGTATTCATGTTTTTTTTTAAATTAAAATATGTATATATTGGATTTTGTTACCATAAGTTAATAGGAAAAATTTAAATGTTAACTAGGAAACATTCATATAATGCTTAAAAAGTTAATAAAAATGAAAGCATGCAAAAAGATACAAATCTAACTTTATTAAAACAGTTTTACAGTAAATTAAGATTTCTACATAAATAACCCAAAAGCCCTTTGATAGTGTTAGAAAAAGCCCCGGAACTACAAGTGGGGTATAGAAAGTAAGTTCTCAATTTGCAGACATCTTGTAGCAATTTTTAATCTATCCTGACTCTTAGTTATTTGATATAATACCAATACTTTAAATTTTCAGTTTATTCTCAAAAGCTAAATGTGTTTATGTAACAGATTTATTTAGTAATATTGTATATGTTATAACCCATAAAACAGTACAGTGCATTTTAAAGAAATGAAATATTCTCTTTTACCATCTTTTAAAAAATCAAGGATTAAATTCTTTATTGGCCACTAGGGGTTTTTTTATGTTTCAAATTGTAAATTTCATGCGTGTTCCATTTAAATCAAAATTCAGCATATAAATTAAATAATAAAACTAAAATGTATGGCTGGATTGCAGAATAAAGCAGCAGCGTCTTAGCTATTTCCAGAAGTCCACATCAGACACAAGGAGTAGTGGAGGATGATATTCTTTTTTCTTCCTCTTCCATTTTTTTTTTAATTTCAGGAAAGAAAATTCAGTTCTCGAGTCAAGTAGAAAGGGGGAAGTCAAGGCTAACAATGTCTGTAGAAGACATTCTCTTTGACACATAATGTGCTTTTGAGCTGATTGAGCTAGTTCATCCAGAAATGTTTGTTTAACATTATTTTTGTTATGTTATGAGCTTGTCTGGGGGCAATGACCAAACTACTTGTCTTTCAATCTACTTATATAATACGGAAGGGACAATAATTTTGACCAGTATGTACTATTGCTATAAAATTGTGTATTTGTGTGTGTGTGTGTGTAGGAATGTAAAAGAAAAGCCTTTAATGTACTGAAGTGTGCTATATTTTTTATCTTTGATTTATATTTCTTTATAGTGAATTAAAAGTTAATCCAAATATCTTAATGTTAGATAAGTATTTTACTTTGTATTTAATTATTTAAGAGAATACAGTGTTTGGCCTTTGTAAGAATAATATTTACATTTTATTATATCTTTGCGATTTAAAGATCTGTGAAGAAAATTTCTGAGGTTTGCTACCAGAGTCAGGATTTAAAGATTTGTCCTAAATATGTACATCCAAAACCCCATTTGGGTTTTCTGAGTGCCATGTGGTATGAGCAGCAAAATGATACCACATCACACTACTTCTGTATATTTGTTCAGTTATACAACTTTTTGGAAGCTGCATGGTCATGAAGCTTAGGCACAGATTTAGTCACATTAATTTTTATTCTATGTTAGTTTATTTCTTTATATTTTTTGAAATTTTAGTTATGATGAACTTCTAAGAGAGGAGAATGCTGCTACAAATGAGATCAGTGCCTTAGAAAGAAAAATCGAGATGTGGGCTGTAGGAACTTCAGCTGCGAAAATTTTCAAGCAGTGTGTATTTCCAGGACATAAGGCAGTCCAAAATCAATTTCCTGAAGAAGTCATTGAGCTTGAACGATTTCTTCAGCAAACTGGAGGAAGGCAAGGAGGTTGGGATCAATGTGATCATCAAATCTTTCTAAAAATTTGGAGAAAACATAAAGGGAAACAATCATATATCTCTGAAACTCTTGAATACCTCCCCGATAGAACAAAGGAAGACATTCAATCACATGAGAAATGGCATAAAGAATTTCTAATTTTAGAGTCACAGAAAAAGGAGGTGAGAGAATTTTACTGGTTCATTTGTCCATAAATTTCAAAGTGCCAACATATATTAGAATGGATCTATGCAATTATTTTTTTAACCAATAGTTGTTTATTTATGCTGGCATGTAAATGCCTTCCATTTTCATCAATATTCCCTTACCTGGCACCCTCTAAATGTAGAATTATAAATTCCATACTTCCAATTGTTATGCTGGGAATTGGATTTAGGAAGAATTTTTACATAATGTAGTAAATATAGGTGATAATGTTCAGTGCTTTGGAACATGAGAACATGTTGAAGTATTGTTGCAGTAACCAAGAATATTGTACATGTAGTCCTCAATTTACAGCAATTCGTTTAGTGACTGTTCAAAGTTACAACAGCACTGAAAATAAGCTGTTTTTCACACTTATGACTGTTGCAGCATCCCCCCTGGTCATGTGATCAAAATTTGAATGCTTGGCAATTGGTTCATATTTATGATGATTGCAATATTCTGGGGTTATGTGGTCATCTTTTGAGATCTTCTGACAAGCAAAGTCAATAGGGAAGCCAGATGCACTTAACAATTGTGTTACTAACATAAAGTTTGGGCTCAATTGTGTTTGTAACTTGATGACTACCTGTAGTTGGGAAAAATAGATTGTTCTTCTTTAGGTTCTATATTAGACTACACTCCTTCATTCGCTTTCTGTCTCTTTTTATTATTCTATGTCCCTTTAAAAAAAAAATTCTTAGAACCTATAATTCTGCCGCCAACAAACATTCACCTAGTTGTTCATTGTTTCTCTATTCTCCAGGTTTGGTGATAGTCATACAGACTGGGATTTATTCAACTTTAATCAGAATGTATAATTTTGCATTTAAGATTCACATCCAACAAGGCTATGGAAATCTGTTCCGTTGAAATGTGAAAGCATTCAATAGTCTAACAAAGTATTAGAGTAGTTTAATTATTTCTTAATTGTAATAAGGTAGACTTATGACTAATAGTTATAAGACCAGAAAAACCCTGGTAGATCATCCCCAAACGCATCCTAGTATAGTAATTTGTTTCTCACAGTTGTCAAACAATTTTTAACATCTCTTCAGCAGCATGAAACATCTATTGTACATCTTAGGTCCTGTTTTCCTTCAGAGGATTAAAAATGGCATGATAAATTTATTTATGAATTATTTACTTTATCCTCTAGGCCATTAAAAAATGGAAGATGAAGAAAAAAGAAAAGAGTAAAATCTTAGCCCAGAAAGAGAATCCTGAGGAAGTGCCTGCTGATGTTCAACGTGAGCGTGAAGAAGCTCAGAAGCAGAAAACTGAAGAGGAAAGGAAAAAACGATTAGCAGAGATTGAAGCATGGAAGAAAGACAAAGCACTTGCAACTGCAGCAAAACAGGAAGCTCTGTTAAAAGAGGAAGAGGAGAAGGAGAAAAAAAGGCAGAGAGAACGTCAGCGGCAACTTCAAATGAAGTTACTGCTGGAAGATTATAGCAGAGAGAAAAAGGAACAAGAAGAGTTGCTGAGGCTTGAAAAAGAAAAAAGAGAGGAAGCTGAAAGGGAAGAGAAGAAAAAAACTGCAGCAGAAGAAATTGTTAAATTCCAAGAACGAGTGAGTAGTCTTATTTAACTCTTCCATATTTATTTCAGGTTTCTCTGTGTTTTCATATGAGAAGGACAATTCTCTCTCACTGTATGAAGCTTCTTGATGATGGACATTGAAATTCAATTGATTTGTCTCATCTGGATACAATTGTTTCCATTAAAAAAGGCAAATCTTAAGAATTATTTCTAAAAGAGTTATTCATATAGGCTTAAAATAACCATTTGATTGGAGTAATCAAGAATTGAACTGTCAGACAGTAATTATGAAAAACAAATGCATGTAGCAGTTGTCGTCATTTCCTTAAAGCAAAAGAAGGATCTTCTACATCAGTGTTTCTCAACCTTGGCAGT
>JANHFR010002787.1:253089-267553 GCA_032468015.1 Mimophis mahfalensis | reverse complement strand
GCCGCTAATAAGCAGGCATATACAAGGAATGAAGGCTATTGCTATGCACATTGATTTGTGCTTAATAGATTGTAAGCCGCCCTGAGTCTCTGGAGAAGGGTGGTATATACCGTAAATGGGATTAAAAAAAAAAAGTGATCAGGTTCACCTTTAATCTAAAATGAGTTTATACTGTTTATAAGTGCATTGTTATAAATGTAGACCACAATTAACTACTTGATAAAATAGAAAAGTGTGAGTTAGACAGCATCATCATCAGATGGATTGATAACTGGCTGAGCAATCACACTCAATATATAATCCCCAATGGAACTGCAGCTACATAGAGGAAAGTATGCAGTGTGGTACCCCAAGGCTCTGTTTTAGCCCAATATCTTCATGAATGACTTGGATGAGAGGATAGATGGAGAACTCATCAAATTTGCAGATGACACCAAGCCGTCAGGAATAGCTAACACTCCAGAAGACAGGCTTCAGATACAGAAGGATCTTGACAGACTTGAACATTGGGTGCTATCTAGCAAAATAAAATTCAATGGTGAAAAACGTAAGGTTCTACATTTAGGCAAGAAAAAACAAATGCACAGGTACAGTATAGGTGGTACCTGGCTTTTTAGTAGTAACTGTGAGGGGGAGCTTAGAGTCCTAGTGGACAATCACTTAAACATGAGTTAGCAGTGTGCTGCAGCTGCCAAAAATGCCAACACAGTTCTAGGCTGCATTAACAGAGGGATAGAATCAAGATCAAGTGAAGTGTAAATACCACTTTATAATGCCTTGGTAAGACCACACTTGGAATAGTGCATCCAGTTTTGGCTGCCACGATGTAAAAAAGAAGTTGAGACTCTAGAAAGAGTGCGGAGAAGAGCAACAAAAATGATTAGGGGACTGGAGGCTAAAACATATAAAGAACTGTTCCTGGAATTGGGTATGTCTAGTTTAATGAAAAGGAGGACTAGGGGTGATATGATAGCAGTGTTCCAATATCTCAGAGATTGCCACAAAGAAGAGGGAGTCAGGCTATTTTCCAAAGCACCTGAAGGAAGGGCAAGAAACAATGGAGGAAAACTAATCAAGGGGAGAAGCAACCTAGAACTAAGAAGAAATTTCCTGACAAGTAGAACAATTAATCAGTGGAACACCTGTGAATGCTCCAACACAGGAGGTTTTTAAGAAGAGATTGGACAGTCATTTGTCTGAAATGGTATAGGGTTTCTTGCCAGAGGAGGGGATTGGACTAGAAGATCTCCAAGGGCCCTTCCAACTCTGTTGTTCTAAATCACATTGTTTGTAGTTTCACCTACAGAAAGGTTTAATTGTCCCCCCCCAATGCCCTAATGGGACTACAGTACTACACTACGCATGAACCTACACTACACTATTACACTGCACTACACTCCCACTTCTCGCACCATGTTATGTTCCACAGCTGAGCTCCACAGGAGGAAACGAGCAGTAACACACAATTTTTGTCCTAAATGGCTTTATTAGACAGAAGCATCAGAAAGAAGGGAGTGCCACAAGCAACATCCGATTACAGGAAAAAGGAACCCCACCCTACCCATTCTGGGAGGCTATATATGTCCTCTCAGAATGGGAACCAGACCAGAGGTGGTATTCAGCCAGTTCTGACAGGTTCCAGAGAACCGGTAACGATAATTTTGACTGGTTCAGGGAACCAGCAAATGCCACCTCTGATTGGCTGGCAGCATAGTCATGCCCACTAAGCCACGCCCACAGAACTGGTAGTAAAAAAATCTGAATCTCACCACTGAACCAGACTCCTTAAAGCAATACACATATCACAACGCATGAGCCACAATGGTGCAGTGGTTAGAGTGCAGTACTGTAGACTACTTCTGCTGACTGTTGGCTGCCTGCAATTTGGCAGTTGAAATCTTACCAGACTCAAGGTTGACTCAGCCTTGAGTGCAGTACTAGCCATGGTTGTCTGTTGCTGCAGAACAGCAATTCTTGGTGCATATAATCAATTCATTGTCTCAGAATGCCCTTGAAAAGGAGCTCTGAAATACAAAGCATCTCACTACAGCTCTTTCTAAAGTAGGTGGAGATTGCTGCTGATCACGATTAGCTTCCTTTGTGCCATGTTGAAATCAACACAGTCTGGTCCATTAACTCTGTAAGAACTCCAAGTCTGCTTTTTAGCTGGAGGAACAAAAAGAAACAATTGATATCCAAATAAAAAGTAATTCATGGACCTATACTGATGTCGGGCACAAGTTTATTTACGAATACTGTATGATAATTGTTAATGGGAATATTTAAAGAAACAGGAGAAAAAAAGTAAAAATCAAAAGCAGTAGTTACTTTTATTATAAGAATGAAGATCTATTTGATGTTCCCATAGGCACCATTTGTCTCTATCCAAGTTTATAAAATTATTGTGATTTTAGGGTATAAAGGAGCTGAGCAGCCTGTTAAAGCTAATAAACAAGCAAACTTTCCCTTGGTAGAAACATGCAAGAATATATGTCACATAAAGTATGATAGCTTTAAATTTATACGCATGTAATTATTAGACTAGTTAATATATAAAAACAGTTATTTCTTTTGTGGGAGAAAGATGTGATGCAATATGCCTTTCCATATCTTTGTCTTGTCCTCCTGTCTCAGCAGCAAAGACTGTTGGCTGAGGTCACCTTCAAACATTTGATCCATGTGAATGGACTAGAAGAGTGTTTAGAATGCTTTCAGTTTAGGGATTATGCTGTTTAGTAAATCTAAATATCATCCCATCAATATCTTATTTCCTCTATAGTAGTGATCAAAGTACTGCTATACTTTTAATGATAAAAAATTAAGAAAAAAATTAAACTATAAAGCAAAACCACATGAATAGAACTAAAAGATAAACCACATCAACGGTTAAAGTTTATTTCTGTGAACAAGTAACTTTAAAAATAAAAAGGCTGCGGGACGAAAATGTCTAGGCTTGCTAATAGTGCAACGGAGGACAACATTCTACTTTCTACATTGCGGGAAAGTTACATTGCTAGTTTTACCTAGCCTTCTTGTCTTCAAAAACACACAAACGTGACTTCAGCTGACATTGATATGACATTATATGTTATTTCCTGACTTATTTAATCAACATCCAAAGCCTTGTTCCAGTTATTTTCATTGAAAGAGATATAGAGGGTTGGATAGTTGCCAAGAACAAATACTTTTAGATGATGTCCATCATTATGAAAAATTACGTTAGGAAATTTGTCAGACCTTGGTCAGATATTATTAAAACAATAACCACAAACATTTATTTTCCAAAGGTGTAGCCAAAACATGCGTATGGTAGAAGGCTTTTAACTAATTATCTTAGCTATTATTTGCCACAGTTCCCTTTGTACTTATTGCTGATTATTTATATTGAATATGTTTTTATGGGAAGGATGATGCTATATTACATGGTGATCTTGAGTTTATTTTTTAATAAATGTAGACCTTTTCTTAGAAAAATTGAATAAATACAAGAACATGACAGAAGGTTGAAATTATTGCAAATCACATCACCCTACATATTTTGTGGGAGGCTCAACATATACACCATACCATAAGGCTACAACCTTACCTCCATTTGTTCTTGTTAAACTTAATGTGTGTGTGGGCTTTTGTAGGCTTATATAAAATAGCATTTTTAACTATGGTAATAGCTGTTTGTTTTGTAGTCATTGCTCAGACATCTTGTTTAAGGTATCTCTAAGAAAAACTATGTGAGGACAGAACTCATGGCAGATAGAAGCAAAAGCCTTGAAGAGATGGTTTTGGAGCCTGATATGAGGGAGTGCTGAGAAGTTCCTGGCTTTGGCTAGAAAGAAAAGAGCCAGAGTTATGAAATAACACACTTATTCAACAACACCCCCCACCCCCCGAGACTGATGCACTTGGTATAGTGTAGTTGCAGCTTTTCTAGACCATTCACATAAAAGTCCTTTGGTTGGGCTGCAAACCCGCTCTCAGCAGCATCTTTGACATCAAAAAATGTCCTCAAAACGTTGCCTCTTCAGGTGTTTCTTCAAATTTGGGAACAGATAATAGTCTGAAGAGGCCAGGTCAGATGAGTAGGGGGGATGGTGGACGAATTGGAAACCCAGGGTGTTCAAAAGGCAGCACAACGTTGGACGTATGCTCAGGTGCATTGTCCTGCAAAAACAGGATCCCTTTGGTCAACTTTCCATGGCACTTTGTCTTAATTACCTCCTTCAGCAGATCCAGGAGATTAGCATAATACTGTCCGGTGAAACTAGAGCCGTAAGGTAGTTAGTCCACCAACAGAATACCATCTTTGTCCCAGAAAACGAATGCCATGACCATTTTTGGCCGATTTCTGGGTTTGGAACTTCTTCGGCCATGGGGACCCACTGTGGCACCATTCCTTTGACTGTTCCTTGGTTTCAGGATCATAGACGTGAAGCCAGGTTTCATCCACAGTCACTAACCTAGCCAAAAAGTCCTATGCAGCTTCAAAATGGGCCAAAATGGCTTTGGATGCCTCAACTCATTCTTTCTGATCTCTGTTCAAACATTTCAGCACCTGCTTCACTGAAAGCTTGCGCATGTCTAGGATAGTGTTGATAAGAAATCCAACATGCTTCCATGCATTTTCAAGTATCTGGGTTATCTTTTTTGTGGATATTTGCTGGTCCTCAATAATCAGCTCATGGACAGTATCGCAGGTTGCTGGGTCAGTTGAGGATGTGGGGCGCCCACTGCAGGGCTAATTTTCAACAGTGAAATGTCCAGTCTTGAAACAAGATATCCAGGTTTTGACAGTGCTGTAGGAAGGACACTTTTCTCCCAGTGTTTTTGACATCTCAGTGTGAATGTCCTTTGCTGACTTTCCCTGGAAAAACAAAAACTTCATGACAGCCCGTAACTCCAATGACGTGAAACTTGCTTGTGCCTCTGCCATCACAGCTTCTCACTAAAAGAAAAAACAACAACAACCAGTTTTAAGAATTGCAAAGACCTGATATTTGCATTGTTACATACTATGATATTAGGCTTTCATATGCTCCCATGCTCATTTTTCCATTTCAACTGGAAGGGGGCAAAGCCAAGAACTTCTCATCACCCCTTCGTACTTGAGCTACTATGTATCCTTTATGGCAGAGGTGGGGAAAGATGCCTCTTTATGACTTGTGGACTTCAACTCCCAGAATTCCTGAGCCAGCATGTCCGGTTCAAGAATTTTGGCAGTTGAAGTCCACAAGTCATAAAAGGGCCATGGTCCTCATCCCTGCTTTATGGCACCTTGTTCACATTATATTGCACCATCCTGTGTTTCTTTTCTTTTCTTTTTTTTTCTATTTTATGTGTTTATGTATTGGTAGCTATGCAGGGTCACCAGGCTGAGATAGGCAGCACTGTAGATTTTTATTGCATTACTGAGCCATCATTATGGCAATAATAAATATCTTAATGATATTGCCACAATGGTACTTGAGTGGTGTTATAAATTGTTGGTTCAAACATGCTCAGGAGTTAAGCAAATATTTTTAGAGCTGGAATACTGAGTTACCTCCCCATTCACACACAAAATATGCTTTGTATATGGTTGAATGTTCCATATGAACTAGTCAATTATGGTGTATTCAATAAACAATAGTTAAATAAAGTTTGTCTAAACTTGTTGCGTTAATTTCAAAACCTCTATTAAGGTAATTGATATTTATAATCCACTTGGAATACCACACACTGTTTTGGACACTTTCAAAATTTCAAAACTAGCTCTTTTGTTGTATTAGTTCTATCAGGGAAACAATAGCCAAAACTATATTCTATTTAAGCCTTCTAGCAAAACAGTGGATGAAATCAGTTATTTGACCTCTTTCCTAGATCAAAAAGACAGGGGGATCTCCTTGCAACGTATACTCTTCATAAAATTGGTGAAACGTATTAGAGGATCACTCCTGCCCCTTTTCCCGATCAACAAAATGTATATTATTTCATCATCTTTTCTGACCAACTTTCTAGATGCTTCAATATATCCCCCCAACTATTTAGTGTAGGTGAGCAGGTTCATTTCACAGTTCGTTAATTTACAATTATCTAAGGTGGTTTCCCATCATGGCTCTTATTATGCTCCATTAACCAGGGTTCTTTTTGGATTTGGAGTTGAAGTTTGGATGTGAGTTTTCAGAAGTCTCAAGAGGAGCTTTCTTTCTTTCCTGCCTAACCATTGAATCTGTCTTATGCCCAAGAGAAAACAATGAAGACATAAACTCTCTTGTCTATCGATGATATAAAAGCAAGAGAGAATTTGCCCAATAGACTCAATTTCCATTTTGAACATACTTGGCTTTAAAAAGTTAAAGCGATGACTTCTTGTTATCAATAAAATCATCCTTGTTCAATGTCAGAAATGGTCTTCTTACAGGTATCACACAGGACATTGTGTATGTTGTGCATAAATACATTTTTCAGAAACAAGTCAGATCAGCCACTTCTTAAAAGCTAAATAAGGACTGAGAGACAGGAGTGAGATATCTTGTCTGGCTTTGTGTTCATCCTCTCATTCCTTTAGCTCTTATTTGACTAATGTCCATTCTGAGACTAAATGGAGACAAGAATATACTACTGCTTCAACCCATCCTTGTCTCCATTTTAGTGGGAAGAACAGAGGGAGCTATGATGGCATTGCCTGTTTGGAGGCAGAGGGAAACTCTCTTCAATTTCTACAATGCCCATGCTTATTAAGTTTATAACAAGTAGTCCTTGACCTATGGCTGTAATGGAGGCTGCCCATTTTGGTTGGAAATGGTCATGGCCATTAAGTGACATAGTCTTGCTTAATGATGCCCAGTCCCTAATTTTCCTGATGCACCTTGTTAAACAAACATGGTGGTCTCAGGGGTGAGAGAGAGACAAGGAAGCCCAGCACAGGCCCAGGTCTTCCTGCCCAGCATCTCCACTACCACCCTAGACACCCCACCCCCCGTGCTCTCCTTCCTACTCCTTGGGGTAGTCACATCCCTTGGGCCTGCTTTCTCCCCCTAACAGGTCCCTGCAGTCTTTTCTTGCCCCCACTGGATTTCCACAAAGCTTAGGTCTCTTCCCCACCCTTTTACCCATCATACACTTACCTTTTGAAGATGTCCAGAGCCCAGGAATTTCTTCAGTACTGTGAAGACCAAATTAAGGAAGCAGAACCGAATGGTTTGTCCCTGGGCCATGCTGCAGCCTCCTGGATTCAGATGCCATTTCAGCACAACTTCAGGGAATTGTGGGTGGCTAAAAATGGCATAAGCTTCTGGAAGGCAGACATGTACTCAGTAACAAGTGGCTGGCCTTACTTCCTTCCCCAATAAGAGGTCCAAAGATTTAACTTAGTCAAGATCTTTGATTAGAAACAGGCCATGTTTCTGATACTATAGAAATTCCTTAGTATCTTCTATACATCATAATTAAAACACATGGAGTAAAGGGAAAGTACCCATCATTTTGAAGTATATCATTGACTTAGAAAATAAACATATGCTGTACTAGTAGCATTATTTTAGGAACTAATCTCTTTAATTGAATTATCATGAACAAGGAAGTAATCATTCTTACTTGTATATATTTTAACAAGTAAGGTGACTCTTGGTGAAGAAATAGAGCAAAAGATATGCATTTAATTCCCCCCCTCATTTAGTCATAGCTGGAAGGTATTTGTGTTTCTTAATTTGGAAAAGTAATGGGATATGTATGTGTGTGAGGGTCACCTTTATGTTATCCCTGTCCTTTAAGGGGATTGTATGGGAAGTTTATGGCAAAGCAAAATTCAGAAAAAAAACCATGGTCTTTGAGATAACACAAAATTGACAAGTTAATAATGATCATATCCCAGAATTTTGTTTTATCATATTCATGAGCATTATGGTAAATGAAACCCCTAAAAGTTCCTGTGGGACTTCATTTTGTAAAAATCTAAAATATGATCAGATCATCAGAAAACTTTCAGTATTCTGTATTTTATAAGATTTTGCTAATTCTAAGGGTTTCCTGTCCATGAGATTTTGGTAACATCACAATAGTAAAGTTTCTGACTCTGTCATATATTAAGAAAATATTTAAAGCATTTGCTAAATTGCTTCCTTCCATAACCAGTTACCTCTCCGTAGAAATTATCACTGAGGGTTTTTTCATTTTCTTTCCTGGTGCCACTATGTCATCTGATGTGAAAAATATAAGCCCATTCAATGATGATTCTTTATTAATGAAATAACTTCCCCAAGAAAACCCACTGGAATCTTCTTAGGCAACAATATGATTCCTCCACTCCAGGTTTGAGTAAATTAAATATTAGTATTTTTAACTTTAAATAGATGGACTTTATTTTAGAGCTTATTACTATTATTATCATTTATCTTTTTTCCTTAGGATCAAAAGATTTCTTTTTATGTTTTTCTTTTCTTCTGTTTAATTACTCTCTGTATGATCCTGTACCTATAGTCCCATCTGTATTTTGTGTGTGTGTGTGTATAATATGTGTATAGACACACATATGCACGCACTCTCTTTATTTTTTGACAGTGGCCACTACAAAAGTCAACAAGAAACAAATAATAGTTTTTTTTTCTTTTCTATACCAGCTAAGTAGTTTCTTTCAACAAAGCAATAATTTAAATATATTAAAATCCTATAAAAACTAGTAGATGCATGCAAATTCTAGGTTTTATTTTTAAAATATGTTAAAATGCTCATAGTATATTTGTTATGTATTCTTTTCACATAGATGCTTTTATCTTCAAAGTTGATAAGTAAATTTTGCATTCATCGCCAAGATATGAAAAAATACAATCCATTAACCTTTTAAACCTAATCTTAATCATAGTGGCAACACCCATTAAGTAATAGAGTTCACAGCATTTCTGTTTATTTTCAGAAATTAGGGAACCTTACAAAAGCAAAACATAAAGAATGTTAAATGATCAATTTAGGAGAAAATTGTTATCTGGACTCATTATTACTGCAAATCGCAGCAACATGCAAAAAATTTACAGGAAAGTGTTTATTTGGCAGAAAAAGAATTTTCAGTGGGTGTGAAAGGCTAACTCAAAACTTCCAGGCATTTTTTGTCTTTTTATATCTACTTACACTCCTAATCAATTGGTTTTGTACCATTTTTAAGATTGCTCAGAATTTGCAGTCTATAAAAATACCCGTAGTGAATTTGATACTGTCATGTTATCACGGGAATCATATTTTATTATGTTATACGTTACAGAAAGGAAATAAAGAAAATTGTTCAATAATAATAATTTATAGCATTGCTTTTAACAACAATAAATTTAAACCCATTTACACTTAGTAATTACTCAATTACCACAATTGAGCCCCACATTTCTGTTGCTAAATGAGACATTTGCTAAGTTAATTTTGCTCTATTTTATGACCTTGCTTGCCACAACTGTTAAGTGAATCATAGCAGTTGTTAAGTTAACAACACAATTGTTAAGTGAATCTGGCTTCCCCATTGATTTTGCTTGTCAGAAGGTCACAAAGGTGATCCCATGATCTCACACTGCAACCGTCATAAAAATGAGTCAGTTGCCAAGCATCTTAATTTTGTTCATGTGTCCATGGAGAGGCCACAATGGTCATAAGTGTGCAAATGATCATAACTCACTTTTTTCAGTGATGTTGTAACTTTGAATGGTCAGTAAATGAACTGTTGTAACTTGAGGACTATGTGTAAAACACCAGATTTTGTAATTTATTAGTGGGGAAAATGACCTAGACACACTTTATAGCAGGCCTGTCAAACTGGTTGTCCATGGGCCAGATATGTCATGTGCAGGCCATGCCCACCCCGGCTCCACAAAGCCAAAAAGGTTGTGATACATCACGATCCGTCCGTGATGAGATTGAGTTTGACTCCAGTGCTTTATAGCCTTCTTTGACAAGATATCAGTTACACAGTTCAAAATATTTCCTCCCAAACCCAACTGTGATCAAGTTTTGCATAGGACTAGTATAACTAAATATTATCTGCATAAATATGATTCTGAAAAACTAAGAAAATAATGATTGACAGGAAAGGGAAAGAAACACATGACTACTGTTGAGACCATTAGATCCATCTGGTCATACTGTGCTAGAAAGATTCTCACAGTGATTCTCATTTGTTTTCTATTTTTGTTGATACGTCTTCCTCATTAGTTTATAAAACTCTTTCATACAAAATCAGGAAACATTGGGGTTTGAGATTTCCATCTTGAAAACAATCATTAAAGACAGTTATCTGCCTTTGATCACACATATGAATTTTATACCATTTTTAGAATGATAGCCAATCAATCTTATTAATACAGAGAATGGTGAAACTTATTTTATCCCAGCAATGTCTTTTGTTGATCTGTATTTATATCAAAAATTCAGGGGAGAAGGGTAATTTATTAGGAAATCTGTATACCAAATGGTATTACTTTTACTGCATTCCATAAGATTTAGATGATCTCAACAGGATTACAGTTCAGATACTACAGCAGTGGTTCTCAACCTGTGGGTTGGGACCCTTTTGCGGGTCGAATGACCCTTTCACAGGGGTCACCTAAGACCATCAAAAATCACATACAGTATTTCAATACAAATACAGGTGTATGTGAAAATAATTTTATGATTGGGGGTCACCGCAACATGAGGAACTGTATTAAAGGGTCTCAGCATTAGGAAGGTTGAGAACCATTGTTCTACAGCATTACTGTATTCTACATAAACATCGTGATGTATTTATTGTTTGTATACTGTGCCACATTATAAGTTGCAGAACCGGTTACCTTTAGAGACCTGCATTCTATACGCCAGTGTTCCTATTCTAAAAATTTAGATGCTATCTCACGCCAATGTAATCTGAACTCTAAGCAGGCATTAGAGTGAAGGAACTGTTGTTCAAAATGGATACCCTCCTACCAGAGTTCTTAGAATCTTATAATGGTTCTGAGCACGACCATTACTTACCAACACAACAACTTTTCTTGTGATCTGCAGCCTTTGCTTTGAGGAAGTAAGGAGAAATAATGGGAATTCATCCCCGCTCCATCCTCAGAACATGAGGAAACCATCTCATCTTTAAAGCAACAGATCATAAAATCTGAAGAATAATGTTATGGATGAAAAAACAACAACAATTAAATTACAGTGGAAATTAAATCAATGAGAAAAATGATGATAAATTCAACTGAAGAAAAAGCAAAACAAGCATCACTAACCAAAGAATAAAATAGGGAAATTAGGAAATAATAATAATAAAAAGGAAAGTGACATGCAAGTAAGAACACATTTAACAGTAAAATAAACTAGCAAACCAGTTTTGCTATGCCCGAAGATTTCAGAAGAGAGTGGAAAATGGATCTTTAGGAAAAAGAAGATTGAAATTTGTGAGGGGAAGACTTGCTTTGCAGAGAGCAGAACTCAGGTGTAGGAGGAAAGCATAAATTCATAATGAGCAGAAATGAAACAGTGGAATTTCTATGAATAATTTCTGACAGAGAAGAAAACAACAATAGAAACCATCACGCAAAAGAAAACATGGCTAAGTGACAATATAAACATAGGACAAAGACCTTTGCTTTGAGGGACTGGTTTCAGGTTGGACTATAACCCTTAACCCCAGAGCACATTGGCTAGCAGTAGGAGTAGTTATAGGGCACGTCCATAGTTTAATATGTTTTCTTTTAGTCTATGACAATTTCTATTTTGCTTTGGTAATTAAGTTTCCAAGTGGTGCTGCCTGAACAAATTGAAGTTAAAGATATGATTGGTAGATTCCCCTGGTTTTTTTTTCCTCCATTCTCTGTTAGATGGAAAATGTTCTGCTCTCTGGGATGGTTGGGGATTTTCTGCTTCTGTTTTACTGGGAAGCTCTCACCTATATCATAGGTGTACATAATGCACTCACACTCCATATGAGCTATGTTCCCCCCTCTCTTGTTCAGTCTTTCTCACTCTACACATCTGTACATCTCTGTATACATATCCTTCGATAATTCTCTCTTGCATGCTACTTTCTCCTCTTTTTCCATTGCTCACTATCACTTTCTTCTTTCTTATTCCACCTCTTACACTACCACTGATTTCATTTGCTTTCTTGACTGCTCAGCCTATTTGCCTCTTGAACTCTCTCACTCCCTCCCTCTCTCAGACATTCTGCATTTCATGCTTTCTTATTCTGTCACTTGCTCATTTTTGCATGTTCCCGGTGGGAGGAGCTGTTGACAAAATGGTAAGACTCTATCAATTTCAGGAACTGGAAATTGTTTAATGTATTGAAAGAATTACCCCAAGCAAGTGGAGAAAACTTGGTTTTCCGGTTTTTTCCTCTCTCTAGTTGGTGTTTGTGTAAAAAAAATGTAATTGAATTATAACTTATTTGTTGCAGAATGACAATTGAAGAGACTAGCAAGGTGAGGGAAATAGCAAGGCACATAAGCCCAGTTTCTAGTCATGACACCAACATAGCAAAAGAAAGATAGAAGTAACTAATAAATGTATAGTGGCCATGTGAAATACATCAGTGTCTATGTTTATATGCCATGGAAGAATTGCAAAATAATCTGAGTGGTAAACTTAAATACTAGACCAGGAAAGCTCTGTCTGCTTGCAGGGCTCAAATAATATCCTTTCCTATTTATCCCTAGGTGTGGGATGCTGGCTTGACAGCCACGGATAGAAAGACACTACAGAGGGTACTGAGCACAGCACAAAATGTCGTGGGCTGTCCCTTGATACCACTAGAATGACATCATTAGGGCTTGTTGCCTTAGAAGAGTGAAGAAAATCCTCAGGGACAACTCACACCCTGGTCAGCACTTCTTTCTTCTCCTACCATCAGGAAGGAGATATAGAAGCATAGGCAGCCTCACAAACAAGCTGAAGAATAGTTTTTATCTGTGGGCTGTCAGACTCCTGAATGGAAAATAACCTTACAACAACATAGTACAGGGGCTGGCGTGATGTGCAATAAGTTCACATTGGTGCAATAGGATTTTGTGTTTGTTAGTAGGATTCACTGGGTTAGGGATTTTCTGTCTTCACTGTGAGTTGTATTGTGTTGTGGGGGGTGCATGAAGGGAGGCTCGGCCAATCTCATTGTACACTTGTTGAACTCTGACAATAAAGGTTTGAACTTGAACTTCCGTTGATGAATTACATAGGTACCAATAAACATTACATGAAACGCAAACAATTTATAAATCAATGCTCCTTCTTTAAATCTCATTTTAAAATATTAGTGATTGAGCTAAAATCACCCAGTAAACATCCACATTTGGAATTGGAATGCATTTAATAAATAAATAAAATAATCAAACTCTTCTACACCTTGAATACTGTTTCCTTCTTTGTTGAACATCACTGTTCATATTCATTCAGGTTTTTTTTTTTAAGCAAAATGCACAGAGACATTCAGCAAACTGCACTGGCAGCAGTACATGCAATCCTATTCAAAACAAAGCAAAGAGGACCAATTCTCAAACCACTGATCCCCACCCACTGATCCCCCTTTCAATATTATTAGGAAATATGCCCTGGGATCCAAGCATTTCTGATCCAAATATTGCTAGCAGTGCATGCCCTTCAAAGGAAGTGAGTTATACTCTGAATAGAATCACGTGAAGCTATTCCATTTTGATTCAGTGAAGCGACCCCCTCCCCCAAACAACCCCTGTGAGTTGCACATAGGGGTCTGTTTAATTAACTGAGGGCCACTTGTCTTTTTAAAGTGGCATCACAGAGTAATCTATACCTCTGGGGACTTCTAAAGGCTAATTGAAAGCATTCTGGAGCATTAATCACAAAATAGTTCAAAAGCATTTTCTAAATTGCTTCCTGTAGAGGTCATGTTATTGATATACACATTTAAGCCAGTTGGCTTATAAAGAAATCAACATTAGAGCCAAGATCAATGGCAAAGCATTTAGCCAAGAACCTAGGACATACTTTTCGTGGTGTAAGTCTTAAAGAATGTAGACCTGACCATGGAAATGAGGGAGAAATAAGCCAATGCCAAAGAAGGGATTTTCAGAAGGATTATGTAGTCCTGAGAAAGAGGAAAGCATGAGAAAGAAACTCAAAATAACCTCATCTTTATTTCCTTGGTATAAGATGGGGTTGAGAGAAAGTCTTGACAGGTTTTCTGGATTCTGTTATTCTGCCTATAAAAATAGGCAGATTTTTGAAATCCCTGCTGTGCCTGTTTCTTACCTTCACCTTCTTTGAAGGGATGACAGTAAGTGATGAATAGCAAAAATGTAGGCAGAAAATCAGTAAGGTGGATTTGAAAATGATTAATGCTGTTTTGAAACACTGGGTCATCATTTCAAAGAAATTTCCTTACTTAAACACAGAAACAGAATGACCATGGTGGGCAAAAAATTAGTGGAAGCACAAGCATCTTCTGATTGCTTGCCAGCTTCTCCATTGATTTCCTCGTGAGAAGCTGGCAGCGAGCATCAGAAAGTGTCCC